>JAMKQA010012852.1:0-29628 GCA_024699735.1 Posidonia australis
GAAGGAGAAAAAAAATAACTCTCTTTATTCAGTACTTGATTTTGTTTCTAGCAGACCAAGTAAAGCAGTTCCTTTTTTTTTTTTTTTGAAGTTTTTTTGAATCTGGTTTCTGAAAAAGAAGTCCATAGTTCCAAAGGTAAATCGTTGTTTCTCTTACCTGCTCAATTCAATAATGCTGATTTCGTTTGGCATCAGACGTAAATGAGATAAAGAATTTCGAGAGCTTATATCGACGATGATTTGAAAGTTATGCGGCTTTAATTTGAAATTTTGATAATTCTTCTGGTGTTGCTGCAGGTATGCTGCAATTCAAGAACAGAGTGGGTCTTACTTACAGGACATCTCCTGTTTCAATACCGAAAACTGGCGTGGACGTTTGCCCTCTGGAGTATAATGAATATATCCCTTGCCATGATAAAAATTATGTGAAAGGCTTGCTTCCCACTTTAGATCTCTCTAGAAAACAAGAGCTTGAAAGGCACTGCCCTCCACCTGAGAAGCGATTGTTCTGCTTGGTGCCACCTCCGGATGACTACAAAATACCTATAAAGTGGCCGACTAGTAGAGATTATGTATGGCGTAGCAATGTAAATCACACGCATCTCGCTGAAGTTAAGGGAGGACAAAACTGGGTGCATGAGAATGATAAATTATGGTGGTTTCCTGGAGGGGGCACACATTTCAAACATGGTGCATCAGAATATATTGAAAGGTAACTGGTCCTGTTTGCACGACAGTTCTTCACAGCTATAACTAAATGCACCTTTTTTTTCCCTTAGATGTGGATTTTGTAAAGGAAAATCTCGCAATAGTTAGTAGAATTATTTTGTTGGTCATGAAAATGGTAGGGAAACTATTGTTTCCTTGCTTGTTTTACAGAAATATTTACTTAGCATCTACATTCTAGTGATGTGGACCTTGGCCACACTTTACAATTTCCTCATTAATGTCCAAAAATAGGAAAACCACTGGCTTTATCCATATTTTTATATTGTGAAATTCATAATTTCTTTCTTAGATGAGGGTTTAAACTTCATTGTTTTGTCAGTTAACAATCAGAACTCTTTTGTGTAAAATTAGCATATTCTAATAATTGGTTGACTAACAGAACACAAATCTTTCGTAATGCTCAAACTGCCTGTTCTTTGACAAATGCAGGTTAGGGAATATGATAACAAATAATACAGGTGATCTCCGTTCTGCAGGAGTTGTCCAAGTACTGGATGTTGGCTGTGGAGTTGCTAGTTTTTCAGCTTACGTACTTCCATTAGATATACAAACCATGTCTTTTGCTCCCAAGGATGGGCACGAAAATCAAATTCAATTTGCTTTAGAGAGAGGAATTGAGGCAATGATATCTGCACTTTCCACAGTACAACTGCCATTTCCGAGCAATTCATTTGAAATGGTCCATTGTTCACGTTGCCGTGTTGATTGGCATGAAAATGGTATTTTTTTTTGTTGAAGTTGTACAGTTAGCAGTCCTATCTCCTTTCCGTGTTTGTCTGAAACTCATCCTTCTTATGCTGGATTTTCAGGAAGTTTTCAACTCCTTTTCTTTGCAAGAGTCAAGCAATTGTTTATAATCTTTATAATTACAATGATGCATGGAAAAATAGGTCCAACCAATATGTTATTTCCATGATTTATCCTCTGTTAAGTTGCAATCTATGTGCCTGCAAACTATTTTTCTCAGATAAAAAATTTTAGTAGATTTAAGTGGTGATCATCTATTTAATTATTAACTACAGATTCCAAGCCTCTATAAGCTCAATATTATCAAATCAAAGTTTCTTAAGTAGACTATGAGTTTCATTCAGATGAGGAATTTATCTAATGGCGGTCAATCTTTATCATATTAAAGATTCTATCCAGTTGTTGGCTAACTAGTCCATGTGGATTATGAGTTTCATCGATGGATTTAACTCATGTTGGTAATCTTTTTCTTATTATATATTTAGATGTTAAGATCTTTTTCGTCTGAATTATTTTACAAATACTGCAATTAAAGCATTAAGAGTAGAGAAATTTAATTATCGAGTTGGGTTCTGGCACTTCTTTAATCTAGCTTCTACATTGATCTCATTTTGCATCTATTTGCCTCCCCCATTGTACACATAGGCAATCCAACTGCATTAGGCAATCCAACTGCATTATTTGTAAATAAATTAAGCCATCCATGAGCACAGATTTCCTCCAATAATATACAACACCATTTATCTTTGTGATATCTCTGGTATGTCATCCTGCATTTTATATTCATCATAATTGAAGATACATGAATTTCATATTACCTTTAAACAAGTAGCGCTTAGATCCAACACTTATTGATCTCAATAGTCCCTTTACGAAATGGGTTCCATGTGCATAGAGCATCGTCTTCCAAATTCCAATCCAGCATAATCTAAGAGAAATCTTTTGAGAAGTTCCAACAAAATTTTGTGATCATTTTGCATCCTAAAATCAACCTTTCAAGTTTCGTGGTTACTGCACCCTTGTTAAGGAGCTTGGGAGCTTGTCACAGACCAACAAGTTGGGAAACTGGCAAATTTAGATTCCTTGCATGTTTCTTCGCACTAAGAAAATATAAAACTAGTCTCTAAGAGGGGAGCAAGTCTACTTATTATTTTGTTGGTACTACATAGTTTATACAACTTATACAAGACCTAGTTATGATGTCTATTTTTCTCCCAAACCTGACTTTGAAGTTATATGTACCGAAGAAGGTCTGTGTCAGAGCTTCTTTGTGAAAAAGGCTGCATGATAACTACAGTTGTGTTTTTAGATAAGATTCATCGAAGGGTTCTTCTTTCAATATAAAAACTATATATGTAACAATCTTATTTAAAGTTTGAACATTGATAGACAGAAGTACAATGGAAAAACTATATTACTTGGAGTCAAGGTTTGAATTTTGCTGACCTATAAGAACACTGATTCAGAGAATTTCAGCACAAAAGGGGCCCATTTATTAATAGGAACTGTACTTAATTTTGGAAAGTTAGTTTGAAAGTGAGGGGCCTATTCTAACACCTACAACGATATTGTCATCTGATATCTTAGAATTGTACTGTACACTTTCCATGTCATGTTTAGTATTTTAATCAGTGCTACATTTCTCTTTAACTTGTTATTTGGAATTTTTTAAACTGGTTTAATGGTTTCCTTCATGTTACGTTTAGGTTAAGATCAGGTACTTACATAATATTGCTGTGTTCTTTTGTAGGAAACTGAAATTTTGACTGCTATTCATGCTTGCATTTATAAAGTTTCACTTCCAAATTATGTGCCTTCTGCATAATTCTATTGTTGTGCTTCTGGATATACCTTTGCAGATGGAGTTCTACTCAAAGAGGTGGATCGCCTTCTGAGACCAAGTGGATATTTTGTATACTCTGCTCCTCCTGCATATAGAAAAGACAAGAATTATCCTATGATTTGGGATAAACTGATGAATCTGACAAGATCAATGTGCTGGAAGCTTATCGCCCAGCAGGTTCAGACTGCAATCTGGATCAAGGAAGAAAATAAGTCATGTCGAATGCAGAATGCAGATGAAAATAAAATAACGATTTGCAAGGATGTAGATGATTCTAGACCATCATGGAAGATACCTTTAGGAAACTGTGTGAAGCTTACTGACCAAGCAGATATTCATAAGCTTCCACCAAAATCTGAACGCCATTCAGCCTATCCAAATAGTCTCCAAAATATAGGTCAGTGAATCCTTAGCATGGCATAGATTAAAAAACAGTTATGTTATTATGCTTCCTCTTCAGCTATAGTTTTTCGTTTTCTTTTTCTGTCTTTATACTTTTATCTACCATGTTCTATCATTTGGCTTGCTGTTTATTGAATTACATGGAGTTTTATGAATGACAGCTTATTCAGAAGTGCAATCGCTGACCTCTTATGGTGGAATGGACAACATTGAGGATGGAGCAAGGACGTCTTTAACCATGCATTGATATAAATTGTTGTAACACAAGAAGTAGAAGAGAGGAGATGATGACGATGGTGATGCACAAGTAGTTATGTAGAAGATACGTAAGATACAATTTAAGAAGAGAAGGAGATAACTGCCCAAAACTCGAAAAGGAAATAACACAATTCATCCATAACTGACAACTACATAGAGTCAGTTTAAAATTCAATGAATTCCATAACACTTTTGTTGAGTAAAAAGAGAATTATGCATTATGTGTTAAAAAAGGATTTCAATCTCTTGTATATTGGGAAAAACATACTTAACCTACAAGTAACCTAATAAATGGATATTTTAACACTCTTTCTCAAATTGAAGTATACAAATCAATCATGTTCAGCTTGTTACATATCGACTGGTAGTGGTTAAAAGACAATTTTGGTAAATACATCGACAAATTGAATGGAGGAATATGTACAAGGAGTTGTAATGTGTTCATTAAGAACTACATTTCTTATAAAGTGACAATTTACCTCGATATGTTTGGTTATATAAATAGTAGTTTGACTATCATAGTGCATAGACATGGGTTTATTTAATAGGAATCTAATCCCTGTTAAAAAGGATTTAATTGACATCATCACAAGTTATGTACTCAACTTCTACATTAGACCAAGACATTATATTTTGCTTCTTGTTTCTTCATATAACTAGATTTTCTCCTACAAAGATATAATAGTCGAAGGTGAACTTCTTGTCTCCTCTATCTCCAGTAAAACTTGAATTTAAGTATTCAACAACTTTAGTATGTCCATGACACTTGTAAAATAAACCTCTACCTAGTGCACTTTTCATTTAAGCCAATATTTGTAGGGAAACTTTCTAATGAATCCATCTAGGTTTATGCATAAACTGACTGATTAATCCAACTGCAAAGGTGATATAAAAGTGAAATATTTCAGCTTTCCAACTAGTCGTCTGTACTTCCTCGTATCTTCAAATAGTTCATATGATTTATCCTAGAGGTCAAGTCTAAGATTGATGGGAGCATTTTCTAGTTGACAACCTAGCATCCTTGTCTCTTGCAATAGATCGAGTACATATTTCCTCTTGAACAACGTTATTCTGTCTCTTGCATGGACAATCTCAATTCCTAAGAAATACCGAACATGACCCAAGTCTTTAATGATAAAATGTCTTTTTAGGAATGTTCAGTGTTCTTTAATTCCTATAATGATAAAATGTCTCCCAAATATTGAGTGATCTGCATTACACATCTTGAAGTTAACTTGTTTAATAACTTTGCTAAATTTTGTGAACCATGTATGTGGACTTTACTTAAGACCATCTATGGCCTTCTTCAATTTGCAAACTTGAGTCTCTCATTGAGTAACATATCCTAAAGGTTGTCTTATATACACCAATTCTTGCAAGTCATTATAGAGAAATGCATTTTTTACATCTAGTTGATATAGAGGCCATTTTTTATTTACTACCAAAGAAAATAGAATTCTAATGGACTTAAGACGAGTAATTGGAAAGAAGGTCTCAAAGTAATCAATTCCATAAGACTATGTAAACCCTTGAGCAACAAGATAGGCCTTGTATCTATCAATAGTACCATCAAGTTTGTACTTGATAGTAAATTCCTAATGACAACTCATTACCTCTGCATCATAGAGTGCAATAATAAGTTCCCACATCCCACAAGATTGTGAGGCTAACATTTTCTCATTCATTGCCTACTCCATTCAGGTACATGAATTGTCTTTTGGTGATTCATAGTTATAGAAACAGAAGATAATAACAAAGCAAATGCTCGATCCATAAGATGAAGTTTATTATAAGAAATAAAGTGGAACAAAAGATGAGCAGTAGAGTGAGTAACCTTCCTATGGACATGGGAGCATTAAGGTTAGAAGCAACAACAGAAGAAGGGTTAGTATTTGAACTTACATCTGAGGATAGAAAAAGATAGCTTGCGTACATCGCCTTTACCTATTGTAAACTTGTAATGGCTTGTCAGGAGGAACAACTGAAAAGGACATACCAACCTGTCCATCAAAAGAAGTAACCAGGGGCAAAGGAATTGACAAATCAGTAGTAGATACGACAGAAAAGGAAACGGCCTTAAAGAATATGATATCTACAAAGACATAATATTTCTGACTCATTGGATCAAAGTAATTTTTGGGTGCGAGAATACCTAACAATCATACTTCAAATGGAGTGTGGTGAGACGAGTGTCCTAGACAAAACACAAATAGTCAAAAACTTTGGAAGGAAGAGGAAACAATAGTTTTTTAGGGGATAAAAGATAATAACGAGACTGATCATGAATAGAGGAAGGCATTCTATTGACAAGATGACAAGTGTAAATATTGCATCTGCCTACATAGATTTTGGTACCTTCAGTTGCATCATGAGAGTCCAGGTGATATCCAACAAATGATGAAGTTTGCGTTTAGCAATATTATTCTATTGAGATGTCCAGGGACAGGAAGTCTGGTGGGTAATCCACTGAGATTCACAAAATAGAGAGACATCACGTTGTAATATTCAAGAGCATTATTAGTATAAAAAATGTGTAATGACTCAGAAAATTATGTTTTAATTTCATTGAAAAAGATTTTTATAACATCAAAAACTTGAGTTCTATCTTGGATCCATATAAGGATCTGATTACTTTAACAACTTTCAAAAGCATGCTTACAATGTAATTTGAAGGGTGTTGTCCTGGAATCTGCATAATTTACTGTTTCAACCAAAATGTAACACAACATCTGTGCTCTGCATAATGTATTTTTGCAGAAACCGAAGCAAGATCAAAAACTTATTCCTGAACATTAATTTCGATGTTCTATATGACTCTTCTCCATCAATTTCCTGCATTTCAGCTATATACTCTGGACTTAAGTGGTAACTACATCTTCATAATTTATAAAGAACTGCAATTGATCTTCGTCATTACATTACATAGTTCTGTTGTTACTGTTAGTATGTGAATAGATTACAGCTTACTTTGACTGTCATGGTGCCACATTAGTGTGCTGTTTATTTTCTTGGTCAACATGATATTGGTATTGTTGCCTTGAGATTGCCTGAACGTTCCGTGCAAAGATTCATAGTAGTTATTTTGTATTGCTAAGTTGCAGTGATTGCATTCTCTCATATTTTCTTAGCTGAACTATGTTGGGTTATTCTTGCTAAAGTGAAAGATGATATATTTTGGTCAGACTTATTCTTTTTCTCTAAGAATTTATCATTTTTCAACAGGAATATCTTCAAATGAGTTTATTAGAAATTTGGAATTTTGGCAAGGACAAGTCCATCAATATTGGAAGTTGATGAATCTCAACAGTACTCAGATAAGGAATATCATGGATATGAATTCTTATTATGGTGGCTTTGCTGCAGCCTTGAGCACCTTACCTGTTTGGGTCATGAATGTTGTTCCAGTGAGCCTGAAAAACAGCTTGCCTGCTATATATGAGCGTGGTCTGATTGGTGCATTTCATGATTGGTAATTCAATTGCAGAAAAATTTATTGTCTGTGTTTCAGAAATGGTCTTTACATTGTAGGTGATTTTATGTTCTTTTGCTATGTGCAGGTGTGAACCTTTTTCCACTTATCCACGTACATATGATTTATTACATGCTTTTCATATATTTTCACACTATGAAGGGCATGGTGAAGGTTGCCAGATGGAAGATATCATGCTTGAGATGGATCGCATCATTCGTCCTGAGGTTCTGTATTTTATTGTTCTGTGTTTATTACAGTCATTTATTTAATCAGCATCACATGAAAGAACCTTCTAATTCAATTAACTGGATATGGTATTTAATTAGCATGAAACTGTGTTAAGTTCACCAAACTTAGTAAACAATACTAGAACCATATTTATTCAAGGATTTTCTAAAATATTAGGATTTAGGTGAGCAATAGAATCAAGAATAAATTCTGCAACTAAAACAATAAATAATTCAAGATTGTATCCACACTGTACAAACACTTTGTTTGAAAATGTACACGCACGCACCCACAGCTCATTGACATTAACATTATTTATTATTAATGTAAATAATTTATTTTAGTAGATCTATGAGATTTTTGACACGTAGTGTGTATATTTTTTTATTAAAAGCCATAACATACACCAATCATCAACCTTAACAAGGAACCTAAATGTCATAAAAAAAATAAGTCCCCAATATGGAACCAATTCCTGCTACAAAAGTTGCCTAGAGGAAGGTGAAAGTGGCTGTTCTTGATGATCAAAGTCTGAAGCAATTACCAATCCATGAACAAGAGATGAACAAAAATATGAATGATAATTTCATCAGAGAGAAAAAAACAAAACATGAAAGAGACTCATTTATAAAGAGACAAAAACACCCTTAGCTGGGAGAAGGATACTCATAATGGGAGGAGGAAACTCCTATAATAAGAAGAGAGAAACACTTGAACTTTTCTTTGGAGAGAGAGAGAGAGAGAGAGAATGTGTGGGGAGAATCTTGTTGCTGCTAGCACATACTTTTCAAAATGTTTGAAAACTATTATAATTTTTAATCATAGTAACATTTACTGTCACATGACTCGCCTTAAGTAACCCAACACATTGTCATGCTTTAAGAACATGGATCCATATAAGAATCTTGTTGGGCCATTCCTCTTAGTGAACTGTTGTGTGCGACCTCTGGTCTCATGAAGAATGAGCTAGAGGAAAGCCTTGTATGCCTTGAGTGCAGTGCCATTGTGAGTCCAATTAGTTTCAAGGAAGTGATGTGTCGATGAGAAGTCAAGTGTTAGGGAATTATAGTTTTACTTCTGGGAAGTTTAATTTTGGTGTTCTGTAAAGATTTATTTAATGAGAATTAGTTCTGCCAACTTCCTTTATTTTGGTAGAGAAGTGGGAACTCAATTTTAATTGTATTTTTAAAGAGTAAATTATACTTTAGCACCTTTAACTTATCCTGAGTTTCAAGAACATACCCTTAATTTTCAAACATAACAAGAATGTCCTGGACTATGAAAATAGGCTAAAAACTCAACATTGTTGGTTTTTTTCATAAGTTGACTGTTCTGCACATGCAAGATTACACCAACTGAACGCTAATGTTCTATAATATAAGGGTAAGGGTGTTTCCATCTCAGAATTCACATGGACACGTTATTTAACCAGATTCTGTTAATGGAATGTCTGAAGTGTTAAACTGGGGAAGTGCAGGGACCTTTTTGTTACATTTGAAAGTTTAGGAACCAATATTGAAATCTGAGGTAATTTCAGGGCTTGAAAATGTAACTTACACTTTTTTAAATACTAAATTTCAAAAACTTCATTGCTCCCAATCACATAAAGTAATTTCAGAGCACTACTAGATCATTCTTCGAGAAATCAATTGGATCAAGGAAACAAAAATACATCATTGGGTCACTGCCTCCAATGTAGCTAAAAATAAGCAAGAGTTGTAACATTTTAATGGGTGATTGTGAAGTTTATCCAAAGAACTAAATTTAAGTTAGCAACTTGGAGTATGTGAAATTTAATTGTCATTATTTTTGATTGCAAGTATCCATGAATAGCAGGTAAATCTTAGACAAGAAACAGATTTTAATTTGTGATTTTGTGGTACACATGAAAAAATAACCCTGGAAATTAAGGTGGGTTAGATGTATGTTAGCATTTAAAATGAAGTTGCAGATGTTAATAGAATGAAAGATCAAGTGGTAATGATTAAACAGATGTTTTAGGAAAATAACCAACTGCTGCAATTAGTTCATATGCAACTTTAGTAGAATTAGATGGATCTACTGGAAAGATATTTCGAAAACATATGGATAAAATATTCCATGAAATGTATGATTCTCTTCGAAAGGATTTCAATGGACACATTGGGGAACATGATGGTGGTTATGAGAGGATTCATTAAGGGTGTGGATTTGAAAAAATGAATGAACACGAAGACTTCATCTAAATTCTGAGGGTATGTTTTACCTCTGACTTTTTAATTTAGCACATTCCAAATGAGGTGCGAACATCTAATACCCTCTTAAGTGAATCCAATGTGAGCCAAGTTGACTTTTTCCTCATCATAAAAAGTTATATCAAAGAATTTGTAAATATTGTTAGGGAGCAAAGAAGAGAGCTTAAAACAATTCACTAATTACTTGTGCTAGATGTATGTATTAGGAAATGAAATATTTGGCATAGGCCGACTGCACAGAGTGGGCCGAACAGTCAACTTCCTCACTGTAGTAGTGGAGTCCATCACCAGTCATGGTGGTGGGCCCCATTGCTACAATGAGGGAGTCAGTTGGTCGTCCCCCTATGTGCGGTCGGCCTGTGTTTTCCCACCCATTAGGACATGGAGCATGAAGAGTGAGTATGAAAAACCAAGAACATAGATAATGTAATTTGAAAGCATGTTAAGCTACGAGATATTTAGATGGAGATGCAACATGAAATAATAGATCATTTCTTGCAACATTTACAAGTTTCATTCCTTAGGTGAAATTCAACTTGGTTATTAACAATACTCACTTTTCTAAAATGGAAACATTTTTATAGACTTGGAACTAGTGAAGGTCTGGATTAGAAATGAACAGATGTGAAGTATACAACTTTCACTATCTCTATAACGTCAATCAAGCCCGCGATTGACTATACTTAATTTCCTTACTGATAGACTCATCTGTCAGGAACATAATATTCCAATCATCCGATCACTACACTGATCTTCACTATCTTTAAAATGGAACAAATCAGACTGATCTGAGCTGTCCATTCACAACTGCCAAATGTGAAATTCTCACATTCATCTACCGTGGAATCAATCCTCACCATTGGATGTCAAACCCAAAAGCTACAATGTCTCCAAACATCACATGCAGTAACTTTCTTGGATTTTATTTTTCATTATTAAGTTGTGTCCATGCTGCACACCCACATTCTTTCTTCCTCTCTTTCCTTATCTAATCACTTAATTGTTTTTTTTTAATTAAAAAAGAAAATCATGTGGAAGTAAAACCAGCTATTCATGTGCAATCCTTGTGTTTTAATGGCCAGAAGCCCACAAACTTTTTACTTTTCCTGGAGTTCATGTGTGGCTACCTCAACTGTTCCTGTTGATGTACCATCATTACAAATTGGTATGATCTTGCTGTCTCGAGTTATACTATAGTCTATCTTCGTTGGCTCTTGTGGTCGACACCTCAATCTTATCGATTAAGATAGCACCATTATTACCTCTTGGTCTTTGTTGATCCCATCAATCAACCTACCTTCATGATTTGGTGCTTGTGTATGTTCTTTCTTAAGGTTGAGGTCACTATACTTGATGTCACAATTGTTCTAACATGTGCTTGTCTGAACTTTTTCAATCCAAGGACTTGACCACCAAAGATAATCATCATCATCAACTGCTTGTTGAAACCTTCTTCTCTAATGACATTGTAAACATGTATGTATTAATAACTGAACATGATGGGCTTTGATACCATTGTTAGGGTTGAAATCTCTGATCTTGTATGGAAATAAAGTACCAAGCATATAAGACTAAGAATACAAGAATTTTACATGGTTTGACTGAATGTACTCTATGAGACATGTTAATGTTATGTTGTAGTGTGTTAGTGGATTAATGGATCCTATGTGTTATATAGATTCAATATCTCTTTTAACCCAACATATGTATGTGTAATACTCTTCCTTAATGAATCAATCTCTCTTCTTTCAACACAACATGGTACCAGAAGAAGGTTACCAACTCTAGTCAGCACAGGAAACCACAGTTAGCCGTCGTTGACCTTCTAGGCCGCTGTCCGTCGGATTTTGATGAGTCAGTCGTCGACATGGTGTTAAATTTCGATCCGTGTCAGTGACATTTGGCTGACATGTATCGGTGGGTGAAATTACAGAAACAACATTTAAACATATGTCGCGACTTACCTTATCTTGGACGATATTTTGGTGGATGTCGGAGGCATTGGTAGACATTGGCGAATGTTTGGTATTTTTTAACATAAAATTTCACGTATCGGCCGACACACCTCCTCCACAAATCGACACAGACAACGTGGCTTTAAAAGCCACTGATTCCCTTCGACGATCAGCTGCGCCTTCTCTCATCTCCTTTCCTCGTCTTCCTCCAGCTGCTCCAGCAGTTGTCCAGCCAACCATCCCATCGTCCACCTTCCAGCATTGTTCGTCGTCCTACATCATCCGCCTTTGCCGTCCAGCGTCGTCTGCCTTTGTTGTCCAGCACCTTCTCCAATTCTCCTTAAGCTTCTCTTACGTCGTCCGCTCTTCTCTCCGTTGGTTTGCCCTCGTCTTCCAGATTTCTCGACTAACGCGTCACTCTGCTGTAGCTTCCAACCAAGTTCGTCCCTGTGCCTTTCACCACCATCGATTGGCTTGATCGGCTTTTCCCACCATCATTTCTAGTGCAATCAATGGTTTTTGCAGCCACTGTTGGTTATCTTAGTCTATGTTGCTACTAGTAAGTGTTCACTGGTTATTCTCTCTGAGGCAACAAGTATATACTCTAAGCTTTAGTGATTGTTGAGGCCTTTTCTAGTCTATATTGGCCTTTTTATACCTTATAAATCAACATTTCTAGACAAATCAAACTTGTTTAGATTGTTTCTATGGCATCTTCTCATGATTCATTGTTCAAAAGACTTGTTACAACATCAATTAAGTTGGTATGAAAGGATTTTTTGATATGGTGTCAAGCTTTCGAGACATTCCTTAGTAGTCATCAGAAAATACATCAAATCACACATCCTCTATTCGATGTTAAAGATATGGTTTATGAGGATTGATTTACGGATGATTGCGCAGCTATCTCCTAAATAGCGAATAGTATGGATGAAGATGTTGCTTATTCAATCATGATGTTAAGTCTATAAAGAAGATTTAGGATATGCTTCATAGTTCATATAGGAACGAGAAGAATATTATTAGAGTTTATGAGATCTATGAATAGTTATTCACACATAAGCAGGGAGACTACTCCGTATAGGATTTTTATAGTTCCCTGGGATCTTTGTTAGATGAGTTGAAGGTATATCAGCCTTTTGTTGTAAATATTTTCAAAATAAAGGAGTACAGAGAAGAGTTAGCAGTAGCGATTTTTCTAGTTGGCCTACAACCTAATTTTGTCGGCCAGATTCATGGTGTTGACTCTGTTCCTACTCTCACGTTAACCTTCTCACGGGTTCTATGTGTTTCTATTGGTTCTCCGACTTCCTCACGGGTTCTATGGCAATGAGGACATCTACGAGAAGACGCAGCATCCGAGATACTCGTGGACATAGACGTGATTGTGATGGTCGCAAGTGTGACCATTGTGATTGTAGCAACCATACTTTTGATAAATGCTGGAACAAGTTTTGATAACCTCATTTGGTGTATCTTGCATCATCTGAGTCATCTACTTTCGATTCTCTATCATAACTCATAAGAATCATCTTTTCAAACTACGATCATTTCTCAGGCTGAGTATGATCAATTTCTTCAGATGTGAGTCACTCAATCCATTGTGACTGCCTCCTATACCACTACTTTAGGTACACATGCTTTGCTTGCTTCTCGAAACAATGATTGGATTATAGACTCAGGAGCCTCCTCCCACATGATAGATACTTGAGATCTTTTCACCGATATTTCGTAGTTATTAAACATTAATTATGTTTCCATAGCTAATGGTCGGAGTTGTCCAGTAACTTGGGAAAGAGCAGTTCATGCTTCTGCTTATATCCCTCTTGAAAAAGTCATTTTTGTTCTTGATTTTCCTATAAATTTACACTTTTGAAAAAGTTATTTTTGTTCCTAATTTTCCTATAAATTTACTTTCCATCAGTGTAATCACTAAACAATTATATTATTTTGTAACCTTTTATCCTTTCCATTGTACTTTTCAAGATCTATAGACAGAGAAGAGGATTGGTTTGGACTGTAAGCAAGGCAACAGAGTGTACCTATTGATTCACAATGATATTCCACAAGGACATGTTATTGCTACTTTAACAGTGAACTCTTCCTTATTATAGTATTGTCATTTAAGGCATTTGTCCTTTCGTCGCCTTCAACAGGTTATTCCATGGGTGTCTTTAGAGTCATTTGTTTATGAATCATGTCAAATGAGTAAGCATTATCATACTACCTATAGGCGTTAGTTATTAACTTCAAGTCAGAGTCTTTTTGATCTTGTTCATTGTGATATTTAAGAATCTATGCATGATGTGTTTGCTTCTAGTTTCAAATATTATATTGTTTTTGTCGATGATTTATCTTGTGTGTCATGAGTATATCTCCTAAAGGATAAACAACATATGTTTGAGGTAATTAAAAATTATTTTGTTAAAATTATGAATTAATTTTATATTTTGTCTAAGATTTTTCATATTGACAATGCTTTAGAATTTTTACAAATCAAATCAATTTTTATGTAAGGGAATCTTACATAAAATTTCATGTGCATACATTTCTCAATAAAATGATGTTGTTGAACGCAAGTATCACTATATTTTGGATATGACACGCACCATTATGGTTGAAAAGTAAATTCTTAAGTATGTATGGTCTGATATTGTGCTTATTATTTTATATTTGATTAATCGTATGCCTTTTGTTCCTCTTAGGGGAGAGATTCCTCTAAGAAGATTATGTCCCAATTAAGAGCTAGTTGCTCTTCTACTCAATGTGTTTGGTTGTGTTATATTTGTTCAAAATCAGTCACCTGAGCTTAATAAACTTGTATCTCGAGCCTTGAAATGTGTTTTAGTGGGATACTCCAGAACTCAAAAAGGATATCGGTGTTATCATCCACTTACGCGTCGTTACATTGTGTTTGCTGATGTCATCTTTTTCGAGTCCAAGTCTTTCTTTGATGTGGCAGAACCTATTTCTGTTATGGAGTCTGTTGCTCTTCCTTCACTCATTTTGGTTACTTCCACTGAGTATGACAAGTTGGTCTAGATTAAATAGCAAATATCAAAACCCCTGTAAGTGTATCATCACTGTCAACGGCCATTCGTGCCTATTTCAGCAGAGATTGCTCCCAACTTCAACTTCTACAGATTTTCCTCACTCCGATCTTCCTATAGCCTTACGTAAAGGTAGTCATTCCACTACAACTCATATTATATCTATTTTTGTTATTTATGACAGTTTTATCCCACTTTTTGCTATTTTGCCCTGTTTATCTCTGCAGAATCTATTTCTAAACACTATCAGGAAGTCTTTCAAATTCCTCATTAGAAATTGCCATGACTAAGAAAATGCAAGCATTGGTGTCTTGAGGTACATTGGAACTAGTAACTCGTCTTGAAGAAACAAGGATAGTTGACTGTAGATGGATGTTCACAGTCAAATATAAGGTAGATGATTATGTTGAACATTACAAAGCCTATTTGATGGCATGAGGCTTCATATAAACTTATGGTGTTGACTTTGCAAAGACGTTTTCTTCTATAGCACGTTCCAATTCCATCTGAGTTCTCTTGTTTGTTGCTATCAAACAATTGTGGTCTTTGCATCAATTAGATGTAAAGAATGCTTTTCTGTATGGAGATTTGTCTAAGCAAGTTTACATGGAACAACCTTCTAGATTTGCTGTTCATGGGGATAATTATATTTGTCTACTTTAAAAGGCAACATATGGATTGAAAGAAAGTTTCAGAATATGGTTTCAGAAATTTAGTCAAGTGATGTTGAGTAATGGTTTCAAACAGTATGTTGTTGATCATCCATTTTTCATCAAATCAAGTACAACAAGCTATATATTTTTTACAGTCTATGTAGATGATATCCTCTTGACAGACAATAACTACAGGGATTGTAGAGACTAAGGAATATCTGTCTACATATTTTGTCACCAAGGATATGGAAAAATTCAAGTATTTTCTAGGAATTAAGGTTGCGTACAATAGGTATAAAATACCTCTATCTCAAAGGAAGTGTACTCTAAATTTATTACATGAGACAGGATTTCTAGGTTGTAAACTAGAGAGTGCATTTATAAAGCAAAACTCATCTTTTTGGAAGAAGTCATTGGTGTTGTTGAAGGAGCTTGACAGGTATAGACGTTTGTTGGGAAAGTTGATCTATTTAACTATCATTTGACTTGATATTTCATTTGCAGTGACTTTTGGGTCAGTTTATGGATGAGTCCAAACAAGTACATTGGCAAGAAACTCTACATGTACTTACATTAAGAATACATCTGGGAAATGCTTAATTTACAGAAAACATGGACACTTACTGATTGAAGTCTATTCAGATTTTGGCTATGTAGGTGATTGGGAAGATAGGAAATCTATATCAGGTTATTGTACCTATGTAAGTGGTAACTTGGTCACTTAGAGTAGAAGTAGAATATTGTTTTACGATTTAATACAAAAGTAGAATACAAAGCTTATGGCTTAGACAAACTGCGAGATGATGTGGTTTCGATTCCTACTGAGAAGTTTGTTGTTTATGTTAATCTTCCTGTGGTCATGCGTTGTGACAATCAAATAGCAATCTTTATTGCTAATAATTCTACTTTTTATGAAAGAACCAAACGTATAGAGATGGATTGTCATTATATTAGAGATATAGTGCTGTTCGATCACATTAGTATTCCTTACACTCAGTCTTTTGAGTAGTTGACAAATATCTTTATAAAAGAACTTAGTGTTGAAGTCTTTGGTGAATTATGTAACAAATTGGACATGTTAGATATATTTACTTTAACTTAAGGAGTATTAGTATTATGTTATAGGGTGTTAGTGGGGTAATAAATTCTATGTGTTATATGGATCTATCTATTTTAACCCAACATGTATATTTGTAATACTCTTCCTTAATGAATCAATCTCTTTTCTTTCAACACAACAGGACATTCAAGAAAGAGACCACTATGATAAGAGCATACAACGGGACCCCACCTTTAACCTTCCTCTCAATGTCCTATCTTTGTTCTCTTAACCTGACCTCTAAGCCAAGGCTCAGTGGAGGCAATACAAGAATTTATATAGTGCAACCCCTATCCAGGGATCCACTAATCCATCCAATGAGGGCCTAATTCATTTGATATCCTTGCTTTGGCCCAATGGATCCTTCCTGTTAACAACATCATTGGACACGAGACAATAACCCAACAATATTTCAATAGATGCTAGACAAACCCAACCATGTTCAATAATCGAAGGCAAATCATCAATTGAACTGATTTTAAATGTTATGGCATTGTTTTGTAAATTGACCTTTGTTCATGCCAAATTTCACCTAGGCATTTTAGTCTGTCGCTGTTTTTCTTTTTTGTAATGAAAAGATTTTACCGTTGACAACAATTCAGAAATTAACCACGGCATGTGAAAACAAAATGTGCAGGGATTCATTATCATTAGAGATAAGAACTCAGTCACCTCAAGAATCAAAGAAATTGCACCAAAGTTTCTTTGGGACGTCGAGTCTTATGAATTGCAAAATGAAGAGGAGATGGAACCCATGCTCATTTGTAGGAAGAAGTTTTGGGCGATAGTTGAAGGTAATCAACAGTTTCATTTATGATGCAGATTTCTCTCTGATACTGTTTTCCTTCTTGCAAAGAAGTTAATGATAATGGTTTTGTCAATAAGAGGTGTGATCTGGTGCAGCCATGTGGTCCAGCTGTACCTGATAATTTACCCCGTCAATTAATTCTTTGGCATTGCAGGATGATCGTGCTTCTTTTGTTTCTTTATGAAAGCTTCAACCAGATTCACTGCAACTAAACACGTGGTTCTCTATAGATATGCAGAACTCTTCTCTGCATCAACTTTTTTTGCTGGCTAATGCTACCTGTAAAAGCTTGATCAGCAAGTGCTCTATTTGGAACTTATATTAAACATTATCACATTCATTGTCGAAAGTTGATTGCCTGTGTCAGACGGTCTTCTGCTTGGAGTGAAGAAGTTAAGTTTGACATCCTTTCTGAAACAACAGTCCATCCGACGTTATTGGCTGAACATGTATGGTGAATTGGTATTTATTCTTTGACTGATAGGTTTAGTAAAATTATTCTGTTGGTATAAGACGGAGCAGCACACATCTGAAAGGTGCAAAGCAGCTTGAGGAACTTCTCTTTCGCTGTTTCAAATGTGCCGTAACACCATGATACCATCAGGCATTGTCTGCTCCTGTTGTAAAATATACTGCAGTTGCTGCAGCACTCTGTACAATCTGCAATCTTGAGATGGAAGCAGCAATCCTCTACTAGTAACCTTGCGGCTGTATTGAAGGTGTTCTTCTGTAAATTTTGTCATAGAGAGTCATCACAACTTCTTATATCAAATTTCCTTTTTATGTATGTAGGGTGGCATGTTTTTAATATTCACAGGAAGTCCTGAGGAATGATTTGTGGTATGTTATTTTACAATATTTATATCGTCTTCCTCAAGTCATCACAGATCTATTGCGCTAGGCTTCCAATTAGAAAAATTGATGCTTTTAATAAGACTTTTTACGATTTTATGAAATTATTTGGCAAGTATTCTGAAAGCGGCAATACTTGTGGCTCCGCCCTGAATCCTGAGCATCACTCTATGTGGTAGCTGAATACCAAATAACTTTTATACCACATGCATATGTGATCTGAACTGAAAGGCCAACCCAAGATCTTCAGTTCTTCACCTTCATCCTCTTGGTGTTGGTAGGTGTATTTATCTGAAGCAAAGTTTCGTTTGTATGTCTGAATGCTTGTTGAGAGGTGCTGTTCACCTTCGTTTATATTAAATTGTTCGCCTGGAGCGAGGCCTGGACCGCCGATGGCAATTGTGACCTGCAGCAGGGTATACAAAAGAAAAAGCTGAGAGCTCTTGTAGAAGTGAGGTAGTCATACATTGCAAACATCGAAAGTCATGTTTAATAGATTTCTGTTATTTTTAGATATATTTGCTGTGAATTTTTTTTTTTTCTCCCTGATCAGAAAATATGAAACAATTCTTTTTTTAACGTTGTATCACCTTAAAAACATTATATGAACGGGCGTACAAGATCAATTCTCATACCCGATGAACTGTGTGGGAAGTCAGAGCTTGAATGTTCCCCCTTTTATCAAGAAGAAGTTGGCCAGCCTTGTTCCTTCTCACCATGCCCTCGGCACTTTCATGGTCAGCAGTGACAACGTAGATCCCACCTGCTTCCTCAACAGCATCAAGGATTGTCTGTTACAATCATGTCCAATTTTCATGATCAGCCAAGCAATTGCATGAAAGAAAAGCACGATGCTTAGATCATTTCAAGTATGAAACAGAAGACGAATCTGATACTTCAATTCAGAATATTTTGAATTTAGATGAAGAGCATAATATAACCGCCCAATTGCCAAGGTGTCAGCTAGAGGAATCAAAATATCTCTTTGTACTTGGAATTAGAGACCAAGATTTAAATTCCACCTTGACCATTATAGTCTAAAAATAGTAATAAAAACAATATAGAACTTTATAGCGCAATGGTTCAGCAAAGTTTAAATGTCATGTTCATCGACATAAGTAAAGTAAGACTATCAATAAATTTACATCATGTTTACATCTAGTTTACCTTGCCCACTTCTAGTTCTTGCTATTCGTCGTATATCCACATCTCTGAGGTGTAGTCTAGATTATCACATCTAAATATTGTATCAATGCTAGCATAAGTATGACAGCATAAGAAAAACAAACAAATTCTTGCAGGTGTGGAAATCACAATTTACTGGGTAATACAAGAACGCACATATTCTACATACTTGATCAATTGAAACTCTTGGAAAAACATGTTTATATGCACAAACTATAATCAATAATAAAAGCACATATGTAAATACACGGATGTAAGAGGTTTAAGTAGAATAATCTATGTCCTCGGGATAAAGAAAGAAATTCTACTCTATGATGAAAGCAATGGTACAGAACCCAAACTAAAGCTATAGAGATCGCATTATAAGAGAGTCGTCGACACCGATCTCTATGATAAATTAATTAGGAGTTGAAGAATCACAAAGATGAAATATTGCATACTAAATTCCTAACCCTAACACACACACACACACACATATACACGATATAAACGGATCCATAATTGGATCTTTAATTGGATCCCATGTCACCATTAGGTCGCCTTGGATCCACAAAATACATGTGTTGGATGACGCAATTGGTTAAATGGATTATCCAAGTTCATAGTATAATCAACAAAAGTAGAGCCTAATACATAAACTTAAGTTACCAAATAAAGTTTAGTTTATTCGATACGTGACTCTTACCCCCATTCTGGGGTTGTGGGTTCAATGGATGCAGAACTTTCTTTTTGAAAAAAAAAACTTAAGTTCGTTTTAACTTATTATATTCTAACTAGCAAACCTCTACATGCATTGCACGTGCTTAGTAATTTAATTTAAAAAATTATTTTGATAATGAATTATATTCTTTCTTTGGTGATAGAAAATATAATAATTAATATTTGTATCATTGTACCGTACACATTTTTTTTTTGTTAACGGTAAACTTTATATAAATGAAAAGTTCAAACACAACAAGTTCAGTACTATATTACAGCCTAGGTGGATAAAAACATTCCCATCACAAAAAAAGAGTGGCCAACAACAGGCGATAACACACCAGGCTCACACAAGGTGCTCAAACTGTATCAAAAATTAAGAAGTTCGATTAATAAAACATTAATCCTGAGAAGGAACTTCATCCTCAAAGATCTGATGAGGTAGTCGCGGGACATGAGGAGTATGCTCCATTACATGATCACTTTCCAAAGATATTATTACACGTATATTGTTATCTTTTTCAAAGCCTGAACCCAAACAATTGAACCAACAATGACAGAGAGATAAAATGTCATTAATTACAATGTTAGGAGTAGTGCACTTTCCTCTAAAAATTCTGTTATTCCGTTCCTTCCAAATGGACCACAGAATAACCTGAATCAAAGTGTATCTTCCTTTAGATGAAAGATCAAATTTCAGTGGAAGAATACATGAAAATAAATCAACAATAGAACTAATGGCAGGATATAAAGGTCCATGCAAAAAGACATGTCAAACAACTATGGCGAAAGAACAATTGATAAATAAATGATTAATTGATTCCTCATATCTATTGCAAAAGATGCAACTATCAGAACCAGTCCAACCCTTATTACAAAAGTTGACTTTAGTTAGAATCTTATTAAAAAGAACCAACTAAGAGAAGAGTTTAACCTTTAAAGGGGCCCAACTGAGCCAGATGTGATCATAAAAATGAAATCTAAGCCCACCATCATTTATCACCTTATACCCGGAATTGACAGTGTACTTACTACTAGAAGGTGACCACTCAATAGTGTCCTCTTCAGGACAGAGCAACATAGTGTTAATAATATCTGTGAAGAGATCAGCCTGTGCTTGTATGGATCTAATGTTGGCTAAAGAAAAAATTTCAGTAAATAACTTGTGGAAATCTACTCGATAAATTTCAACTGTTCTCGTAATTGAAGTCTTTTTAAATTTAGCAAGTTTAAAAAGATCGAGGAGTACATTCTTTATTTTTTCCCCACACCACCATCTGTTTTCCCAGAAAATAATACTATTACCATTATTAACTTGAAAAGAGTGAAATTATTAAAGAAATTGAAACAGACCTTTATTTCATGCCAAATTGGGGAAGACCTTCCAGTAGAAGTATTCAAAAGTGTCACTGGCCAAGATCTTGAGAAATATCTAGCCTTCAAAATTTCTTTTCACTTTAGAAAGTAAGAGTTTGATAGTAGCTGCCAAAGTAGCTTAGTTTTTAAAGCTAAGTTAAAACTTTTGATATTTATGATACCCCATCCCCCATGATTTTTATCCCATACACATATTATAGTTATTAAAGTTAAATAGTTATTCATTAGTAGTATAATTTTTGGGAAAAGCTGAGACCAAGTTAAATTAACAAGCTTCACAATGATAATCAATTGAGTAATTTTTAAAATTTATCACCAAGATCGAAATGTGATTGCTAGGCGAACGTTGATCATTAATGAGCATTTAATGTTTTTTAGAGAAAAAATAATATTTTTGTTAAATTGTTAAGAGTAAGAATACATGAATTATGTTATTGCTCTCTCATTCATTATCTTACATCTAATACGTCATCCTTTCTAGCACTTTATACATACTACATTGTTTCATTAGTTAGACAAATAATTTAAACTCTATATGTTCATGTCGTACTCAACTGACGTTATTGAATCAATTGCATAAATTATTTGTCTATGTTTATTTCAACTATTAAATAAGAATTTGTAAGCATAGAATTGCAAATATAAATAAAACTTTTGAGGTAAATATTAGGAGTGGTATGAGAGAAATGTGAAAAGGCTAACGTTCTAGATATAATAAAGTGTTTAGATTGGTAGGCTAATAAAGAGTAATTAAGAAACATGTTTAAGTGTCATGTTTCTCCTTCCTTAACAAAGCGAGAATTTGTAAAAAACTAGAAATTGTTCTCAATTTTTGTAATAGATATAGATATAAATATAGTTGTAGATATCGATTATAGATAGATAGATATAGTCTCATATAGATATAATTATAAACATAGGTAGATAACTTATGTAATTGTTAATACCAAAAAACCGATGTAATATTTAAGTGTTTCATGGAAATACACTAAAGTTATCATTTTTGAAAGTATCTATTGATTATTCTAATATGGTTGTAAAATAGTGAAAAGATTGTTATGCCATAGGTCCTTCACATCTTAATTGTCATTACACCTTCTATGCACAATTATATATTATTCATTAGTACTAATGTGATGAAATATATTCTCATGGCTACATTTAACTTCCAATCACTCCAAAAAATAAACATATTATTTTTATTATTGAAAATGATTAGTGTTATAGCTTCTTTGAATAAGATAATATGAAAAGTGAAAAAAGAGAGGATATATTGGTATGAGAGGAATGTGAAGAAGTCAAGATTATCATAGATATAATAAAAGTGAAAAATTATGTGTTTTAATTAGTAGGCTAATGCAAAATAATTAAGAGACAAGCTTAAGTAGTATCTTTCTCTTTCTTTTTGTAGACACATCAATTTTACATTCACTTAGCAGCGGACTTCCTGGATCATGCTTTGGTTGTGGTGGACCTAATCTGATCCTTTAAACCCAAAAATAAGCCAAAACTTCTCCTAAAATCCAAACTAGTAGTCCAGGCTCAAACCAAACAGCATAGGTCTGACCATAAACCCATTTCGCCCCATAAAAACTAAACTAAAATAAAGATCAAAATAGATAAAAATAAGCTAAAACAAACCTAAACATAAAACCTAAAAAATAAAATAAACTAGAACCAACCTAAACCAAGAATAATATCAAACCTAAAAAGCAAAATATATAATAAAAACAAATCTAAACCAAACCTAAGAAAATAAATAATAAAATAAAACCCAACCACCATCAAACCTAAGCAAATAAAATCTACACCAAACCTAAATAATAATAAAATAAATAAAAATAAACTAAGACAAACCTAAGCTTAAACCTAAAAAATAAAATAAAATAAACTAAGACCAGGCTTAAACCAAACCTAAGAAAATAAATAAAAATAAAACCCAACCACCATCAGGCCTAAGCAAATAAAATCTACCGAACAAAAAACAAATATCTAAATCGAACCTAAAAATAAAAAATAAATAAGCACAAACCTAAAAACAATAAATCATAATAAATCCAAATATAATCCACACCATAGGACCAACGCAAATCCTATCCTTTTAAACACAAGCCCATGCCAAAAGTCCAACCTAACCCTAAACCCATGCAAAACTATCCAAAACCTTGATGTCAATCCCTACCACTCATTTAAACCTAAACACATCCTATGTCCCACAATAAAACCCTAACCTTGTTTAAATCACTCACGTAAGAGGAGAAAGGGAAGAGAGTGGAACGAGAGAGAGAGAGAGAGAGAAAGGAAGATGGAAGCAGTCGCCATTCTTCTTCCACGTTGGTACCCAACTTAGCCCCCTTCCTTGGTCGTCCACCATCTCCTCTAGCCCCTCCCTTCTTCCAGCCTTCACAACGTCCCAAGCAGCCTCTACACGGCTCAACCACCGCAACCGGAACGTCCAGCAAGTCCACCATCGATTACATGCTAGGAAGGATCAAAGTCTATCGACCATGTAGGTAATCATGTGACTCATGTAACCTCTGAGCATTCCTCTCTTATTTAGGGAGGATTGTGTATTTGGAATCTAGAAGAAATGAAAGGAAAAGTAATAAATTTTCATTTAACCACCTTTAGATACAAAAGTATAAAAGACAAAAAGACTTTTTTTCCTCCCTCGAACACTCGAATCACAAAAGAAACCAAAGACTTCTGTCCTCCTCCTCCTCTCTTGTTTTCTCTTCTTCCTCTGCATTCTTCTTCTTTCACGGCAAGGCTAGCACGATTTTTTCTTTTTCTTCTTCTTCTTCTTCTTCTCTTCGTCCTTGCTTTCTGCGTCGAGGTCCCTGTCGAAGGAGGGAGGAGGGAGAGAGGGAGGGATGTTGGGGTGCGGGGGAACAATGGAGGTGAGGGACGGGGAGGATTCGCCGGTGGACATCCGGGTGTCCGCCGCCACCACGCAGTAGTCCACTCCCGCTATCGCCACGCAAGTCCTGCGGAATCACGGGTAGGGAAGGCTTGGGTTAGCTTCAGGAAAAAGGGATCCAGCTAGCCATTTGAGGTGTGTTGACCGAGAGAGAAATAGAGAGGGAAAGATTTACCCGCCATTATTGTCGTATGGAGACCATCTCGAACCCATTGTGGCACAGATAGAGAGAGAGAGAGAGTGATAGCGGGGGAATGGCAGGAAGAAGAGGGGAGTTGAGACTTGAGCGGAGTGGTGAAGAGCCTTCTCCTTTTTCCCTTTTTTTCCTTTTTTTTTGGACTTGCTTGCTTGCTTGCCATGTTTGTTGTCCAAGAAAGAGAATGGAAGGCAAATCAGATCGTACTTTCTTCTGACTCCGCCGATTATTATGTATTAGCTTAGATCGAGGTGGTACAAATGCAAGTTCTTCGAGATGTATCTGCAGTTTATGTGTGTTTTCCTCTTCTTCCCTGGGTGTTTTTTTTCCTGAAAGTAGTCAATGGCTAGCTAGATAA
This sequence comes from Posidonia australis, assembly GCA_024699735.1. NCBI lineage: Eukaryota > Viridiplantae > Streptophyta > Magnoliopsida > Alismatales > Posidoniaceae > Posidonia > Posidonia australis. The sequence goes on from JAMKQA010012852.1 coordinate 25,066, forward strand.
TGCCTACATAGTGAGACATATATTCGTCAAAGGCCGTCCACCTAAATGGCACAGTGGTACTTGAAAATCTTGCTGGATTTTTCTGTAGAAAAGAAACAGGATTTCAGTTGATGAAGATAGCTATTGGTAAAAGGAGCGGCTACACTAGTAACACAACCAACTCTCTGTCACGCAGTAGAACGTTTGCAAGAGCATTCAAAGATAAAATTGTCAGTGGGATACCGTGGATTCAGGCTAGGGTGCTTATTTGGTAAGAAATGTCCAGTTCAAATGCAGTTCCATATTGATAAATCGTAAATATGAATTATAGATGCAGTAAAGTGATACTGGAATGCCCTATACTCATGCATTCTAAGATCATTATAATTTGAAAGAAGAAATCTGTGAAGTATCTTACCAAGCACTGCAATCAAAATTTGTGTTGCTCTTTTACGGTCTAGTCTAGTGATCTAATGCAAATGTCTTACCATATCAAGCCCAATTGGCTGATGCTCTGAAAGACATGTCAAAATTTCAATTTTGATATTACTTGTTAATGAAGTTACATTGTTCTCAAACTCCTCAATATCTATTGTTCCTAGTTTATTTTTAATAAATTTCGATAAATGTGTTCTTTTTTATTTAAGTTTTGATCTCTTAATTATAGCTTAATTATAGCTTATAATTGTTGTAATGTTTTGATATTTGTTTAACTTACCAATTCAATTTATAATTGTTGTAATTTTATATAATTATGGACTAATTGTATTGATATGTTATTATATATTTTGTATTGAAAATGTATGATAGATATGGTTACAAATGACAAGAGAAAGGACATAACTGAAGAACCGGTGGCAAAGAGTCGTTTTTTTATATGGAGTGGAAAACATGATAATATCATACTTGAAATATTATGTGATGTTCTTATTAATGGTTTTGGAAAAACAGTAGATGGGAAAATTAAGTCAGAGACATTTATAGAAGCAATTAAGAAATTCAATGAGAGAACAATTGAGGCAACACAAAAAAAATATTTGGAAAATCGTATGAAAACTTGGAAAATATGGTATAAGAATTACTCAATCATAGGAAGTCAAAGTGGATGGGGTCCAGGATTTATAAATGGAGTTACTGATGTGGATCCAGAGGTTTGGAATGAGTTCGTCGAAGTTAGTTCTCTAAGGTTTATTAAAATTTTATTATTAATATTGTTTCTTTTTTAATTTTTATTTCCTTGTTTTAAAGCATGCTTATTTTTATTATAGAAACATTCTCAACTGACACAGTATAAAGGAAAGAGTTGTCCCAATTATGCACAACTTCAAGTAATATGTGGTAGTAGTATGGCAACTGGTGCAAATTCTATGCAACCTTCTGATTTTGTGAGAACATCATTGAATGAAGGTATTAGCAACAATGAAGACATTCTAGAAGATTTGGACAATGATCAAGAAAAAGAAGCAGAAAGTAATCAACCTTTTAAAAGGTCAACCACACCTACTTCTATTCGATGGAGTAGAATGCCATGTTCTAATGCAGAGATACAAGAAATTGTTGCAGCAACTTTAGTTGATGTTGTCACTGCATTTAAGGGATTTATGGAAAAAGAAGACGAGACAAATGCAAAGAAATTGAAATTAATGGAAGAAATGATCAATATTGAACAAGCTAAACTTGATGCCGACAACAAAGATGTCAAAGAAGTGTCTGAAGTTCTTTTTTCTTTTCCAGAACTTGATGCTTATGATATATTCAAGGCTATGGAGATATTTGAGGATGATAAGAAAAGGAAACAATTTTTATGTTTGCCAAAGGACATGCAACTACAATGGCTTCAATGGACTTTGAAAAAGTAATGGATAGATAAAACACTTGATATTTTGTAGAATTTATCACGATTTTTTTAGACTCTTGAAAAGAAGTATTTTGTAAAATCTTTCAAATCTTATATTTTATATACAATGTTTAAATTTGTGGAATGAATGTTTTAGTGAATTGATATTTTTATTGAGTAAATGATTATAATAATTGTATGTTATTGTGTTGTATGTTGTTGGTTTCTAACATTATTTTTTTAATAGGTTATATCATTTTATCTTAGATGTATCATTTGAAGATGAGGATTAAATGTTATTGTTTTGTATTAATTTGTTCTAATATTTATTTTTATAGGTTGTATTATTTCATAATGGATGCAAAGGATCTTTTCAAATATATATTTGAAGATGATGAAGATAGAAGGAAAAGAATTATTTCCACATTGTTAGTTACATCGAATGCCATTTTTTCTATTGCAAATGCTCAACTGATCGTACATGTACCAGTTGAAAGAATTTATAGTAGGGAGGGTCAAACATATGTTAGAAGATTGTTAGATCCAACAATACCAAGTCGAGTATATAATTGTAGAAAGATTTATAGAATGAGACAACATGTTTTTCAAAATTTTTGTAAATTGTTAAAGATGGAGGGATTAATACGTGACACAATGAATATAACTGTGGAAGAACAACTTGCTATGTTTCTCGTTATAGTAGGACAAAACCAACGATATGGTGTTACTAGAGAAAGATTTAATTGTTCTGCTTGGACTGTGAGCATATATTTCAATAAGATGTTTAATGTAATTCTACAACTTTTGAGGAATTTGTTGGTCGATCATTCTTCAACTACTCATGCAAGGATAAAAAATGATCTAAATGTCTTTCCATATATTAAGGTATTCTTATTTGTATATTATTCTATAAACTAGAATATAAAATGCTAACGATCTAGTTCACAGGACTGTATTGGTGCTATTGATGGAACTCATGTGAAAGCTACAATATATGGAGAAGAGAATGCCAAGTTTAGAAATCGAAAAGGCGAACTCTCCCAAAATGTTATGATAGTTTGTTACTTTGATATGGAATTCATTTATGTTCTTGCTGGTTGGGAGGGATCAACAGTTGATTACCGGGTTCTTCAAGATGCACTAGCTCGACCAAATGGATTTAAAATTTCTCCAGGAATAAAAAATTAAATAAATTTTAATATTTTATATAATTTAATAAATATTTAAAATTTATTTGTAATTAATGTTATTGTTTGTAGGAAAATATTATTTGGTGGATGTTGGTTATCCCAATAGACCAGAATTTATATCCCCTTATCGTGGTGTTAGGTATCATCTAAGTGAATATAATAGAGATCAATTACCAACCAATGCAATTGAAAATTACAATTATCGACATTCTTAGCTAAGAAATATTGTTGAACGTGCGTTTGGAGAAGTAAAGCACAGATTTTCCATCTTATAAGGTTACATGTCATTTTCTTTTGAGACACAAATTAAAATAATATTGTCGTGTTTTTTGTTACATAATTTCATTCGTAGAGAAGACAAAGTTGATTTCCTTGAAGATCTTGAAAATGAATTAGAGGAAAATGAAGAAGCCATTGAAGATCATTTTTCAAATAAAATACAAACTTTTGAGGAATATTATGATGAGGAAGCTCAAGAGACACACAGAGGGGTGGGATTATCTCAAGAACAAAAGAAAATGATAGCTGATCAGATGCGAATTAATATCGTTAATTCTATGTGATTTCGTTGATTATGTAGTTTCATTATTTTTGATATTATTGTAAAATTTAAAACATCTATGTTTATTTGGACTAATTAAAATTATTTTACTTCTGTTTCCATTGACAAGCACAAACACACTGCTTTCTTTCCTGTTGGTTTCAAATGATAGGTACAAACACTAGAAATTTGGTCAAATGAAAAATGAATTCCGTTGGTTTCTGTTTCCTTTGATTTCCTTTTGACCATGGGTTTACATTTCCTTCTGTTGCCAAAGCACAAACAGACCCTTAGTGTGTTTCAGTATGTTTTAGGTGGTGTTTGTTTAGTTTTTTTATTTCACCGACGTGCATGCATATATGAGAATCCACCAAAGATCACCAGCCCTTGCCCGCAAGATAGGGGTTCGTTCCCCCCACAAACTACTACCTCCTCCCCCTCCTTGGCATCCCTCTCGACGCTCTAGGCAAGACTATAACCTCTCTGGCCTCCCTTACAATCGGCTGACACCTTCGAAAGCCGGTGTCGATCCATGGGAGCCACGGAGGCATGGGCGACGTTAGCAGGGTCGTCCTCTGCATCACTGGCTACCCTTCTCGTCTTCCATCCATCCAAACCCAACATCCACATCAGAAACCCACATAAAACTCTAAGCCTTCGTCCTCCCTGTGGACCCAACCAACCATCACACCGCCACGTCCAACACCCATGCACTAGCGAGAATGAGAGGGAGAGAAACCTATAGGAGCCTACGTCCTCCTCCCTCCAACCGAAAGCCATCCAGCCCGAGCCTTCTCCTCTTCCTCTGATTGTCCACTAAACCCCGAACCCAGCTCCGGCCCCTCTCTACACGACCCAACACACGGCCTCCCACGCTGAAACCCGGAGACCCATCAGTCCCTCCAGACGAAAGCCATCCAGCCCGAGCCTTCCCTTCTTCCTCCAGTCGTCCACCAACCCACGTCTCCAAGCCCAACCCATGCACGAGAACGAGAGAGAGAGAGAGAGAGAGAGAG
>JAMKQA010012853.1:0-57221 GCA_024699735.1 Posidonia australis
TCCATATCCATACACATAAACTATGCTTCAATATCTCATGGAAAACATCATTAAAAACAACATACTTGCATGCATCATCTCACAAGTCATTTCCATGCATTTCATACATTTATCATGTATTTATCCATATTTAATCATCATTTCCTAACCATTTCTCAAAATAACTCAGGGCTCTGATTCGGCATGCCAAATCCTGTTTCGGTATGCCGAAATCTCCTGATTTGGTATACCGAAGGGGGGCTTTGGTATACTGAAATCCCCTGATTTGGTATACCGAAGGGGGGCTTCGGTATACCGAAATCTCCTGATTCGGTATACCGAAGAATTTCGGTATACCGAATCCTTGTCAGGTTTATCAGTCCCTGCCAAATCGATCGACCAAATTTCTCCGGTCATCCGAAACCACGACACAGGGTACCGCCTGGGAGCATTTCGGTATGCCGAAACCAATTCGGCATACCGTTTTCTGCTGTTGCAGAAAACTCCCCAGGCCACCGCCACCCCTTCCTCCCCAAAGTGGGAGTAAGGATCGGACCCCCCATACATGCCACAAAAATTACAAGTAAAATATGGGGTGTAGACCTTCAAGTCTACTCCAAAACCCCTCAATCAAAAAATGAATCCATTAAGCATGTTGTTCTATGGAAAATCACAAAGGCACAAGACTAATTCAACACCACTGTAGCATGCTTCACATCAACTAGCAAAATCTCATAAAATTAGCCACGAATTAGCATCATATGACCACAAACACATGATTCAACACTTTCCCAATATTTCCATATTTTTCATGACTTTTGTAGCATTAATCTAACCATGCTTCAATCGATGGAGGAAAAACAGAGGGGAAAACGGAAGGAAAACGCGTACCTGGCTTCGACGAGCCTCGCGTACCCTCCAACTCCAGCAGTGCACGGCACCAGCCTTCCCCACACTCGCGCGATCTCCTCCAACGTTCGACTCCTCCTCCTCAGCCTCCACACTCCCTCTAGCCCTCTCTCTGGTCTCTCTGCTCCTCCCCCATGCCTCACGCCTCCCTTTAAAGCCTCCGTCGCCTGCCATCCCCACGGATTCCGCCGATCTGCTGCCAGCCACCCTACCGTCGGAGGGACGGAACGAGCAGCCCTCCCCGCCAGGCCTTGCAAGTAGTGGAGATCGGTCACGGGCGTGGAGAAGACAGGGAAAAGAGGGCATGGCACAGCTGGCTCTTTGACCGGGTCCAAGCCCAAGCCCAAGTGGGTCCACCACAAACACGGGTCCCAATGCAGAACAGACCCACTAGCCAAAGAAATCACACCACAAGAGAGAAACCAGGGGCACAAAACACAGAGAGAGACCATAGCCAACAAACAAAATCTGGATTTACCACCAATAAATCACACACCAAAATTACAAGAAATTCCATGGTTTATATTAAATGGAAAAGCCAGGCACAGATGTTACATCTAGGCACCTGGGAGGCGTCCAGATGACAATCCGATGCCTCTTAGGCTCCCAATCAGATGGACACTTGACCTAGTTTCTCATGTTGTGATCTTCTGTTGGAAATATCTTGTATTCAAACGTAAAAATCAAATTTTGTTTTCAAATGTGAGTAAGTCCTTGTAATCTATAAATAGACCCCTTGTGTAGATCTATGGAGCTCCAATCTAGGTTTTAGACTCTTTTCCATTTTGTATTTTGGGAGATCTAGAAGATCAACATTGTAACCAGCTTATATTTAATAAAATTATTTTTCTTTCATTATGTCTTCTATTTCTCCTTCTTCTTTCTCTTTTATTTTAATATTTTATGTTATCATGCTTGGTTAATCTTCTAGATCTAGGGTAGAGATGAGGTTTCTTTAGATTGAGATGTGTGATCATGTTTTCTTCTCTTTCTCTTTGTGCTTCATGCAATGAGTATGTGGGTTAGATATATATTACATAAATCACTCATATAATCGATAAACTTTGATAGACTAACATTGAATTCATCTATTTAGTCTATGCTTATGGAAGAATTAATTGGGGGTTGTGTACATAATCTAGATTTCATCATATATCATCTGATTTAATTTGATTTGTGTGTTTTTACTCCTAATCTTGATATTCTATGACACATATTTTAGCATATAGTTTATTCTTGTGTGGATAAAAATCATTAAATCAAGTTATTTAGATCAATAAAGAGGAAGGGAATAAACATGATCATGCATTCTCAATTCTAGATAAATGGATTCGAAACCCTAGTTTTACTTAATCAGTTACTTCTTATTCTTCTAGGTTCAGTCTTTAATCATCATCTCTCTCACTTTTCATCTCAATAATTGATAATAAATCTCTATTCTTAAATACTTTTCTCTGTGGGATCGACCTGTATCTGCTGATGTACTACTTTGGACACTATGCACTTGCAATTAATTAAAACGAATACATCAAGTTTTTGGCGCCGTTGTCGGGGAAATAGTGTTTCATAGCATAGATTTATTGTCGATTAATTCTCTTTTCTCATTATTAAGAAAGCAAGAGACATTTACTGCATTTTCTATGTTTCCAGGGACATTATTGAAGATCTATAAGAGCAATGGAAAATAGAAAATCAGGTTTTGAGCAATAAGTGGTGCCTCCCAGGCACCAAATGTGTATCCGACGCCTTCTGGTAGCCTAGGTCAGTCATTTTTCATTTATTTTATTTTATTTTAATTGTTGGTTTTTTCTATCATCCTGTTCTAGGGTTGATTATCTATTAAGATTTCTGGATTTTTCTCTATCACTAAATTAAAATCAACCCTCAACTTTAACCAAATAAAATTCTTCCATGATAAGATAAAAATCTATTTTAGGGCATACATCATATAGTGTGCATTTTTATTTCTTATCAATTTACTTTGTTGGAGATTGTTGGAGGAAAGGGTACGTGTTGTCCTACTTGATTCGTAGCATTTTAAAGCATATAGTTAGTAGGAAGAACAACTTGTTTGAGCATAATTGTTTGTGCGTATCATTTCAAAGTACTTAAGGGCAAAACCTATAGCACAAGATAAGGTGGGGATTTCATCATCCTCTCTTAGCCCACAAACAACAAAAGAAAGCATCAAGTATTGACCTAAGCCTAATTTAAAATCAAGTAGACATTGGCCCCTAGAATTCGAGCTCAATAGGGTAAGGGAACTAGAGGGTGAATCAAATTCAACATTCTTTCCCTACTTGATGTCTAAGAAAAGTGGTTCACAAGGCTACGCCTTAAAAGGCAAGTAGTTACTTAATTAGGACCGTTGCTCAAGCACGGGGAGCCTCCCACTTCCTCCACTGATATGGCCAACTACGTCAAAGACTTTTGGTTTGAGAATCTCAAAGGTGAACTTAACAGTTAGGAGCTGTCTAGATTTAGGTCAACCATAGATTTAGGATTTGTGTGGCTTGTGTGATTAGGTTAGACATCTTCCTCCTATATCTTTAGTCTCCTCATCTATTTGGTTCTCTCTTCTGGTCCCATCTCTTCTTCCTAGTTCCATTGTCTGTCGGTTCATTTGAAAAAGAAGAAGAAGAGTATTTTCTGTTTTTGTAAATGTTTTAGTCTATATATATATATATATATCGGGCATTCAATGTATCAAGATGGATACAGGTTGGAATAATTCAATTATGTGGCTCAAAGATCATGAATGAGTTAACTGACCCTTATGTTTCAAATTACAATTTAAGATGGACTCAACCTAATTTCTTATGGGCCCATAGAGCATATGATGGAGGATCTAGCTTCAATCAGGTCCAGTCTCATTACTTTAACCTTTATTCATATTCAAACCCACAATACTACTCAACCTTTTCTCCTCTAAACTATCAACAAGAAGATGAAAATAGGTTAACAAGTCTAGAAAAAGGCCTAGAAGAGCTAGTGAAGGTAAGTATACAGGCCACCAACAAAGTGATGCAGGTTGGTCAACTAATCCATGTTATAAATGAGAGAGAGGAATGAAACTTTCATGCTCAACATTTGAACTCCCTCGATCAACCATGTGCTGTCCAAATAATGCACGAAGTAGAAACCCAAGTCAAAGTAGATGAGCCCACTAATGAACCAGTTGGCCAAGTAGACCAATTCATTACAAAGGTTTCCCTTTCAAGTGATTCAATTGAGAAAAGACCTCAACCTATCGTTCTTTTGGCTCCACCAAAGTCATCATTATTACCATCTATTATAGGACCATTAGAGCTATGTATCAAGCCATATAATTCAACTCTAGTCAATTGTGAACTTTAGCCATCACTCCATATTCAATTAAATTACATGTGTTTATCCAATCTAATTCCATCTCTTTGGGAAATTCATGAAGCCTGATTAAGAGAAAGCCAATGGTGGTTTGAATAGGTTGAAAAAGAAAGTGCAAATGTCAAACCGCTTCCTTGGCCAGATTAAAATTGTGTCCTAGAGTTTGATGACGTCATGGATTTTCATGCACCTCAATTGTGAATATGTATAAATTGTACATAATTTCTCTTTTCTTTGTAGTAGAAGCACTTCATCCCAAATCAGATACCATTGTTCTAATTTTAATGGTATTTCATTGATCATATCATTTATGACATACATAGAGGGCAATGCATGGTTTAGGTGTGGGGGGGAGTCTTCTCTATGTTTATTTTCACTTTTTGGGTGAGTTTTCATTTTATGTTTCAAAAAAAAAAGAAAAAAAAAAGAGTTTTTTTTCTTATCTTTTTTATTTGTTAGGTGTCTTCATTTTTTCCTTTCAAAAATAAATATATAAAAAAAATAAAAAACATTGAAAAAAATTAGGAGCTATCCACAATAGTCTTGTCAATTGGGAGTGAAGGAGTAGCCTAGTATTGAAATTCAAAGATAAGACTGAGCAATTGAGGACCCTATGATTCAAAGAGTAGAGACAAATTTTGAAAAATAGCATCATCTGAAATATCTATAACTTATATGTACCTTATCATGCACTATCACTCTAGTCCTTAGCTATGGGGAATAAAGGAAGGCCTGAATACCTTAGCAATACAAAAAAAAGAGAATAATAACATCCAATAATCACTGAGTAATTGGGTATCGTGCCTTAGTAAGCATTGGTATTCACGTAAAAAGATGATTGGAGGAGCAAAAGAAAAAGGATAAAAAAGGTCTTGTCTTTGAGGCCTTAACTACTCAAGTGATTAAGTCCTTAGGGGTGTCTTCACATCTGATGACCTAAAACCATCTGGTTTGGGATCCACTAACCTAAAGCTCACTAAATGGGTAGTTAAAATAAAGTCTAAGAAAGCAAGATACCAGGAAATGAAATAAAATTGCTAAGGTAGGAAGATTAGATTTGAAAACCCATGCTAAGGACTGTTTCACAAACACAGGGTACATATGAGCAAATATTTAAGAAGATGATGTGAAAAATAGGATAGAGTCTCTATGATGACAAGATGAGGGTTCTTAATAAAGGTTAAATCACAGAATTAAAACACTAGGAAGCTTTGGATCTTTTTAGTTGATGAGGTTAATGTGGATACTGTAGATTTTTTCGTTTTCTTTATTTCTCCACTTCTTTTCTTCTGCGATTTTGTGGGTAGATCTGTTGCAAACCCTCACGAGACACCACTCATCCACTAGGGCAACCTAAGGGTTTAAAGGCTTGTTGCACATGCTAAGTGTAATCGCGATTCTTGCGAAAGTGATTTAGGATTTTCTTTTCTTCTTTTAGAGTCAGTTTTGCTCAAGGACTAGCAAAAAATAGGTATGAGGGTATTTGATTAGTTTATAATGCATACATATTTTATTCTCATATTTATATGTTTTGTACATAAATAATGCTACTCGAGGTGTTTTATGCAAATTTTACAAGAATCTAGAGAAAAACAAGGGGAAAAGAATAATTGCGCCAGAAAAGAAGATATTCACATGAAAAATTATAAAGCCACGCTAGGAGATCAAAATTACATTTTTAATTTGTCAAAATATTGAGATAAACATCAACCAATAAAGCAATTAAAATCAACAGTGATCCCAAATATATAGGCACTTGGAAGGCATCCAGCTGACATCTGGTGCCTCTTAGGCGCCCAATTAGAAGGAGGCTTGACCCAATATCTCGTGTTGCGATCTTCTGATGGAAATATCTTGTATTCAAACGTGAAAATCAAATTTTGTTTTCAAATGTGAGTAAGTCCTTGTAATCTATAAATAGACCCCTTGTGTAGATTTATGGAACTCCAATCTAGGTTTTAGACTCTTCTCCATTCTGTATTTTGAGAGATCTAGAAGATCAACATTGTAACCAGGTTCTATTTAATAAAATTATTTTTCTTTCATTATGTCATCTATTTCTCCTTCTTCTTTCTCTTTTATTTTATTGTTTTATGTTATCATGCTTGGTTAATCTTCTAGATCTAGGGTAGAGATGAAGTTTATTTAGATTGAGATGTGTGATCTTGTTTTCCTCTCTTCCTCTTTGTGCTTCATGCAATGACTATGTGGGTTAGATGTACATTACATAAATCACTCATATAATCGATAAACTTTGATAGACTAACATTGAGTTCATCTATTTAGTCTAAGCTTATGGAAGATTTAATTGGTGGTTGTGTATATAATCTCAATTTCATCATATATCATCTGATTTAATTTGGTTCATGTGTTTTTCCTCCTAATCTTAATATTCTATGATGCTTATTTTAGCATATAGTTTATTCTTGTGTGGATAAAAATCATTAAATCAAGTTATTTAGATCAATAAAGAGGAAGGGAATAAACATGATCATGCATTCTTAATTCTAGATAAATGGATTCGAAACCCTAGTTTTACTTAATTTGTTGCTCCTTGTTCTTTTAGATTCAGTCTTTAATCATCATCTCTCTCACTTTTCATCTCAATAATTGATAATAAATCTCTATTCTTGAACACTTTTCTCTGTTGGATCGACTAGTATTTGCCAACATACTACATTGGACGCAGTGCACTAGCGGTTAATTAAAATGAATACATCATCTGGCATCTTTGGAGCTTGCAGACACAGATGGGGGAGGCTTGCTATGCTAGGGTGTGCAAATTCTTGTGTAGGTGTGGATGCAAGTTTAGATGCCTCCTGTGTGTTGATGACAATGGTCCCATTGTCAAGGAAAGTCTAAATGACGTCCTACAGAGTGTGGCAATTATTAGTCGAGTGCCCTTCGATACCACCGTGGAAGTGGTTTCGGTGGCAGATGAGGTTTTGAGAGCCTCAAAAGTGACACAACCTAAGGGATGATATCGCTAAGCAACTCACCTAGTGGAGTGAAATTGCTCTCAGTGTAGCAACCGTGCCTTTGCTTAGGTTGTTGTCCTTGCCGAGCCGATGCGATGTGATGCACTAGTTCGACGGTGGGGTGTGTGTATGCAGTGTGTGCAAAGCTAGGTATAGCTATAGACTAATCAGGGTTTGGCTGGCTCACTACCTCAACAAGCACAAGAGGTGATTCAATGTACATGACAGTAGGCCTCTTGGAATTGTCGGTGTCGGATCCAATGTTGTTGTTATTATCGATCTTGCTATTGTTGTTGTTGCTGTTGGAGCTGGTTTACTGGGTGAATGCAGTGAGCACTGGGAAATTCTCACTTCGCAGTGAGTTCTCCACACGAGCGCTGGTCGAAATCAACGATGCATAGGATGTGATGGGTTGTATGCTGAGTAGAGCCCCTATCGTTGGTTGTGCTCCCTTGATAATGATCTCGACAGACTCCTCATCCAAGGACCTATCCTTTACCTGAGAGGCAATTGTGCGCCAACAATCGACATACTCCCCGAATGGCTCGTGGGGTCTCTGCCAAATTGCAACAAGATCCTCGTACTTTGGGATCAAGTCGAGGTTGAAAGACTACTAGTCCAAGAAAGCCCAACTAAGGTCATTCCAAGTCTTGATAGTAACCATATCAAGGGATGTGAACCACTTGAGAGCTGGCCCTATCAAACTTTTCTGGAATAGGTGGATCAAATGTCTTTCGTTGCCCTGAAGCTGTGCGAGGTCTCCACAAGACGCTTTCAAATGGGATATTGGGCAACCACTACCATTGTATTTCTCGAATTCCTAGATGTGAAAGTTTGAAGGAAGTATCGCCTTTAAAAAGTAGCAGAGGTCCCAAAATTGGTAGGACTAGTGGTCCCCGTGTTGCACTTGACGAAGTACTCTTTCTAGATCAACCATCTTGGTCAAAAAAGCGTTTGAAGTTGTTGCCACGGAGATGGGTGCTGCAAAGGCAGGTGCCACGTATGCCATATGGGTTGTGTGTGTGCGCTCCTCCAAATCCACCCTTATGCTTCCTAGTGTCGAAGCATAAGGGCCAGCACACCTGTGCAAAGGTGCAGTGTGTAGTGATGTCATGCGTGGAGGGGCCTAAAACTGATGCGAAAGTGATAGATTGATTACATGTTGTGTTGTGTAAGGTGTAGAATGTGGGAGCAATAGCTATTGCACTGGTATGGCACTTGGCAATGGGTTCGAGGGAATCTATGCTCCTACCAAGCCAAAGGGTTGGCCACCAGGTGGAGTGATGGTGCAGGAGGCAGAGATAACGCCCCCATCGTTGAAGCAGTGAGTAGCTGGGGTGATGGTAAAGGCGAAGGTGCAGCAGAATGAGCCTACAATGCTAAAGTGGCATGTAATGGAACCATAGGGGTAAAAAGTGAAGGAGAGACTATGTGTGGGGAGGAAAGGGCCATGTGCTCCAACATCTAGGCCAAGGCCAACAGATGCTGGGCTTGCACGACGAAAGACTCACTAAAGGACAAGTCAAAAGGCAAAGGAAGAATAAGGATAGAGCTTACAACAGAAATAGTTGTAGCCGACTGGACTTCAAAAGCAAGAGGGCTTAAAGACAAGGGAGTAGATGGCAGGATCCCTAGTGCTTGTGAGATGGTCACCGGAATAGACACGGTGACGGGCTCGGGATCAGCAAACGTCTGCCAACATTGCAAAGTGGGTACGGAATCTCCATGCACTCTGAAGCGAAACGCGTGGAGGAAACAAGAAGCAACCGAATTCAATGTAGAGGAAGGAGGGGCTGAAGTCGAGACTTCCACTAGAACAACAGCAGGAGGCTCGCTGGTCTACTTGGCCATGGCTGACCGCAAGCGAGGACGAATGGGGTGTTAAGAGCCTCGACCCTGCCAAAGCATAGGCTGTACCCTCTACTAACATCGACACAACCCAAGACAAGGGGGGACAGATCGATAACTCGTCCCATGCCAAAGCCATAGAACGAGAATATCGGGACTGTCCTTCGCAATTGTGGGTGGACACAGAGGAGAGAGAATGCATGCTTCAAGAATGCTCATTCATGCAATATGCTTTATTATCTTTGACTTGCGAGTTTTATTAAGCCAAATAGGGAAGAGAGTGTATAGAAGTCTCTAATTCTGCTTAGATTCCATTTTTATTATTGTGGATTTTATGTTAAAGCAATTAGAGAGAAGCAAACATGTCTCTATTTTCCCTAAGATGGCAAGTGTAAAAGGAAAGAATACACTAAAGCATGGCATGCAAGCAAGCATACATCAGACAAAAGGCAAGATCATGGCATGTGCGCATGTCATGCAAACATGATAGTGAAAAGAAAAAACATCCATCACATCAAAAGATAGGTAACGTGGCATGTGTGTGTGTAATGGCATAGCAAGCATGTAAATGAAAACACTCAACAAGAAAAAGACATGTAATAGCAGGCATGTAATGATAACAGCAAACAAATGGCGACAAGGCAACACAAGAGAAGCAAGGCAAGCAAGGACACATGCTAAGCAAGCAAAAAGCAAAAAATGAAAGTTGGAGTCTTCTATCCCTACCAAAGTCACCAGTTCTATGACCATGACAAAATTGACTCTCGAGTGAGGGAACATACAATAACCGAAAAGGTCACAACGAAGATGGTGAATCTGATGAAGGATACTCGACTAGAAAACATCAAATGAAACACAAAAAAGAAACGATAATGACAAAATAGAGTCGCAACCTAATATTTTTAAACCGAAAAGACAAGGAAAATCGGAGGCATATAAAATGCGGGAAAAATACAAATGAATGCAAATATATACTAAATGAATGTGTGCATGCGTCGTACCAAATGGACATGACACAAATGGTCAACGTGAGCTAGAGAAAGGATAAGGACTCCTGTTACACATGGGGAAGGTGATAGGCACCCCCATGCGCTTGAGAAATCGGTCTTTCTTGGCTTTTCACTCGTGTGTGTGACGTAAATGCAAATGCAAATGCTCATGCATGCTTGCTTCATCTAAATGAAAGTATGCCATATGCTATGCTGATCCAAATGATGTGAGTGACGTGGAAATGATATGACTTAGGTGGACTCAACAACGCTATGTGAATCTTGGACCTACGGTCAAAAGGATACGACATAGTATTCGTCATCACCCTATGCAATGCATGAATGCCATGATGCATAATAAGTCTATTCATGCATGATGCATGACATGAAATGATAAGAGAGCAAATGACATGCATGATGGATGACGACAAGTATGTCATGGTGTATGATATGTTCACTTGCTTAGGGTAATGGTGTATGATGCATGTCAAATGATAAATGAGATGAAATGATAAGAGATATATTTAATGAAATATGAAATGAGGAATAAGTGGATATGAAGAGTGCATTAATGCAACGATGATGTGAGTCACAAACATGATTTATGTGTATCTAAAGTGCATGAGATGCCGGAGTGTATGCTGGGGTTTATACCTAGATGCATGGAAATGGGATAGGACAAACAAGAGATAAATGGGCAAGAGCCCAAGCCAGCTGTCCGTTTTGGTCCTGGTCCATCCATGCAGGTTGCCAGTGCACCTCCTCCGTGCATTTGGGGCACATCAGCTAGACACACAATAGGGTAGGGGATTCGTCATTGCCCCAGAATGCATTGTGATGATACAAATGACCAACTAAATGCAAGAGAAGCCAGAGTAGATTACCAGGGATAGATTCATGCAAGCGATACAGCCCTTGGATGCGTGGTTCACTCTCCTAACCTCCCTCCATTGTAGTCGGAGTTCATCGATTCTCACGGCCATGGAACCCGGTCTTGAGCCTCGACGAGCTCTGTGGTGGCTACCTAAGGTTAGGGAAAGAGAGGGGAGACACAAGGGAGTTAATCTGGAGGCTCATCCGAAGATGAGGCCGCTCGTAGCACTCCTCCCACGTAACTCGCTGGAGAAGAGACTCGCCGGCGAGCCTACAACAGCCATAGCTTCCCAATTCTCCAGATCCAAACTTGCCAAGAACCAATCAATGCGAGGGGTTCAGGAAGCAAGAGGGGAGTGTAGGGATCGTACCTGAATGCTTGGTCGGAGAAGAGGTCGCCCAGAGTGAACCTCCTACGTACCTCATCGGAGGTGAGATATGCTAGTGAGCTTCTCTGAGATCTTCGTTCAAAAGCTTTGGCGGAGTGATTCGTTGCGTCTGGAGGTATGGTAGCTCGTCTTCTCCAGCGACGGCATCCACTCCGATCTAAGACTTAGCAAGTGGTTGCTGAGGCTAGGAAGGCTACTAGAGGTCGTGTGAGGACTAGGACGTGAGGTGATGGGGTCACTCTGTGGTTACAAGGCTTAGAGGGTTAGATGGGTTGATGTTTTTCTTGAGTGGCTCTCTACCTCTCTCTCTCCTGTGTATTCCCCTTCTCTCTCCTATGGGTTCAAGAACGTGAGCTGGTGGTCTGAGGAGGAAGAATAGAGGAAGCTAAAGGTCTGAGGGAAAGGAGGAAGGGCAATGGAAGGAGAATGGAGGCCATGGTTGGAGGTCTGAGCTTTTCTGTGTTCTCTCTCTCTCTCTCTCTCTCTCTCCCTAGGATTGCATGGCCATGACGTACATGGAGGAGGAGGGTGACGACTTATGCTGGAGGCTCACAGCGATGATGGCTTGCTAGGTTATGGAGTAGAGGTGGTCTAGGAGGCTGCTGTGTGGCTTGAGAAGTGGAAGTGTGAAGGAGGAGGACGAGAGAGGTCAAGCTGGTTCTAGATTCTTCCTCTCTTTCTGGCTTTTTTTGTCTTGGAAAATAGGATGACGGCTGGTCTAGGTTGGTGATGGGGGATGATGGTGGCTGGGACATGGAGGAGATTTTCATGAGGGAGGAGGAAGGGTTGCAGGTTGTGTATATTTGGATGATGGGTATTTGGCAGGCAGGTCTCCTTCTTCCACTCTCCTCTCACCTTTCTCTCCACCGTTCTCCCCACCTTCCTCCCACCTTCTCTACGTGAGCCTGGTAGGCTTTATAGGTGGTTAGGTTTTAAGGGGAGCCATTGGATGATGGTGGATTGATGAGTGGTGGAGATTGTTTTAAGGAGTGGAATAAGGTTTGGGTGAGGTTTGAGGTTAAGGTTTGAGGGTGTGGGCTTATGGGTTAATGGTGTTGGATTGGGTTTGGAGTTTTTGGTTGGTTTTAAAGTGTGAAAAAAAAAAGGGGAGTTGGGGAAATGCCTCATCGCCACTAATGTACTCTTCTGAAGAGGTCCATCAACAAATGATTGTAAAATCAGGATGTCTACATAATGCATACTTGTTAAGTCTAGGATGGATGAATGCTTGATGTCATGTCCATGTGAATGAGATGAAAGGGGCAAAAATCGATGTGATCTAGTACTCAGTCACGACCGTCGATCAAAAGAATTTGTTATAATAAACATCATCAGCCTAATTGATGGATGCGGGATGTAGGAAAACACGAAAAGAAAACCATGCAATTCAAGCAAAGACATGTTCATGCAGGTAGCAGAGGCAACCATGCAAAATCAGAAGAGAAAACAAAACAACATAATGCTTGGAGCTCAGTTGTGCAATCTGCACTGAACAAGGCAAAACGCATGACCTTCCTACACATCCTACCCACATTGCCTAGCCATGCAATTGACATGCACTGGAAGTTTTGTAGAACTGAACTACAAGCTTCTCATCATTGTAGAAGGCAATGCAATGATGCAAACACATGATGAGATGTATGGTAAGCATGAAGAGATGCCTGGGAACAAATCTGGATGATGGGAGGCGAGTGGGAGTGAATGGATGCCCCTACAGACCTACCTCACTATTGGTTGGGTTCTGTCGGCAAGCTGGTTTGTCTACTCCAGCCATGGGCTTCGACGAGGCAACCCAAGGTTTCCAGAGGCCTAAGGGAGCAAGATGGAGATGCATGGATGCAATGGAATGAAGAATGCATGCAATGCAGACCATCCTCTGTCTTCACCATGTCTAATTGACAACCACGAGCTCAGCCAGCCATATAGGTGGCATAGAGCATCGAGTGACCATCCAGAGTAACTGAGAGAAGTGAGAGGAAGGTGACGAAGTGCCAAAATGGACCACAAATGAGCTCACAGGCCATCAACCATTTGAACCCATCACTGGCGATGAGGAGATGCAATGAATGTATGACTGGTACGGCATGATAAATTCAAATAGTCATGCATAGGATAACATGACAATGTAGCAAAAACAAGGAGAGATGGATATACACACTCAACAAGAAGAGAGGCACCTATGGAAGTGATGGGTGGTCCTCCGATGGGTGGCTCGTGGTGGTGTTTCCTCGAACTGATGGCACACGACGACTATGAAGGTGGATGAGGAGGACTGTGGTGATGTTTGGGAGAGGTTTAGTGAGGTAATGTAGGGGCTAGTGAGGTGTTTCAATGGTTCAGATGTGGTGGTGTGGAGGTGGCAATTGCGGCCAGGAATGAAGGTAGTTGGACAGTAGAGGATAGCCTTCAGATGCTGTAGGAGCATCTCAATAAGAGGGGAGGCTTTGCTAGGAAGACCAAGAGATGTGGTGGGCGATGCAATTGATGCAGAGCACCCAGGATGTTTGGAATGTACTGGGTGGCTGGAGAAGATGAAATAGTGGCTGGAACTAGTGGCTTTGCTCAAGGACGACTAGAGCTCAATGTTGGGAGTCCAGAGATCCAAGAGGAAGGGCATGGATGTGGGAGAGGTTGTTTTACAAAGGGAAAGGGAAGTAGTAGTCGTTGGATTTGAAACTTTGATTATAATAAGGGGTTCAGATTTAATTAATGGGGATTGGATTGGGTTTTGGCTTATGAAAAAGGGTATGATGGTCCAAGGAAATCATGGAGCATGACTAGATCCATGCCATCTAATGAGAGGAGGTGAATTGGTGGTCCATTGGGTGAAATGACTAATCAAGCCTCCAGTAGACTAATTACTGACGCAAGGAAAATCGCGCCATCTTTCCCTTGGGCCTCAATCCACGCAACATACACGTGCTAGTTAGAGACACTTGGGCCATGTCAAGGCCATTTGGTTGGAATCTAGGCTTGCTTCCTAAATGCTAGGCCATCAAATGGTCTTAGGCTTGGAGTTTTGAGGTTGGATTATGGTGTTAGGCTGAATTTAGGGTTTTGAGGCTAGTTTTGGGGTGAGAAATGGGCTGGTGTGGGAAAATACCATGTCGCCATTGAAGCACACTCTTTTGGAGGAATCCGCCAACGAGTGGCTACCAAAGTTCGATGTCTACAATATTCATCTAGATATTTTAGATTTTATCTTTATTTTTAAACATTATCTTGAATTAAATGTAGTTATAACATTTTAAAAATGTGATAACTTATCATAAAATCTTTTTTTTAATAAAAATAAAGATAAATAATCTTAATTAAGATGTCATCCATATTTCTAGAATTTTCCTAAATTAATTGCCATTTATAAAGTTTTATATAATACACATATAAATTTAAGTGCTTAGAAAATTATGCAAATTATAATAATTATGGGAAAAATCGTGATACTATTTTATAAATATCCCATGTGTCATATTGAAGCCCGAGATGACAAAATATGTCGAGAGAGAGTGCTAGGATATCTATCGCCTTCTGTTGTGGTGCCAAGACTTCTCGTCGCTAGCTAAAATGGTGACAAGTTATGTCGCCCTTAAAGAGGCAACTAGGTCTTTTGCCAGTCAACGAGGCTGTAGATATCACATTTTTGCATTTCCTAGAGTCATATAGGATAGGAATCCTTAAGGCACCCCAGATCACTTGGCTAAGGATTTATAACATATTTTCCAGACTTTTCATAATTTTTTTAAAAACATTTTTAATTTTACTTGTTTTAAGGTCATTAGCTATGGCAAAGCTAACACGCTTGAGCTAATGGCAAGTTCAAGCCTCTTGAATGTTTTCGGTGTAAGCCATCATATGGTAGAGCTGACACTCCCACCTTACTCAAATTAGTGGTAAATTTGAGTAATTTGATCTTAAAGAATATGTTTTGATGATTTCATGGAATTTTTGAAGTATTTCTGGATTTTTAAGATATCTCTGAGGATTAAACTAAAGACAGGGGGTAAAACGTAAAAGAGCAAAATGTTGCCTATCTAGAAGGCGACATGGCTCGTCGTCGCTTGAGTTGGCGATGAGATATCAAAGCGCCACATATCCAGCTGACGAGCATCCTAAGTTTCTCTCTCTACGTAATTTGTCATTCTGGGCATCAAATATGACATATGGGATATTTATAAATATTATCGTGATTTTTCCCATAATTATTATGATTTCTATAATTTTCTAACCTTTAAATATCTATGCATATCATATAAATAATTATAAATGCTAATTAATTCGAGAAAATCATAAAAATTCGAATGAATTGATAATTAAGATTACTTATTGTTATTTTTACCAAAATGAGATTTTTATGATAAGTTATCACATTTTTAATGTTATAACTATATTAAATTCAAGATAATGCTAAAAAAAAGATAATATCCAAAATATCTAGGTGATTGCCAATCTATTTTAAATCATATAAATCCTTGATTTTAACAGATATTCTCATAATTTAAGGGATTTGAAATTTTCAAATTTGATTTACTTATCTTTTTTAAGTTTAAATTGAATCTGGAATTTATTTAAAATCCTACTATTACAAAGATGATTTCAAATCATTGATTTAGTTGTTTTTGGTTAATGGATTTGCATGAAGATATTTTGGGATCTTAATTTTCAAAAGTTTTCCTTTTTTTGTTTCTCGACACCTGTCTTTGACAACTTGCTAGCATGGTAGATTTCATTGCCACTTGGGCGCTAATTTACCGCATGCGGCAGAATTGGAATCTTCAAATTCATCACTTGTCTAGGTGATGACTGAATGATCCTATCGTTTCACATATCGTCGATGAGATCTACAAAGAGACTTTTGCCTTCTAAAGTGAGTTTGATTCTGGCACTTAATCTTCTACTCGTCATTGATGAGATCTAGAGCCTCCAATCTCATAAATAGACCCCCTGGGTCATTAGCTTGAGGGGAGGCAAATTCTAACCCTAAGGAGACAACTCAAAAACCTAGAGAGAGAGGCACTATGAGAGTGGGAGAAATCCATAGTCCCTACTTTGTCCCAGTGTAACACCCCGGTCTTGGGTACGTTACCTAAATCATAGTATCATAAGCAAAATTACACTAATTATAGTAAAATTAAATAACTGTAACTAAGGCTCACTTCCAAGAAACGATGTGCGGCTAGAAGCTCCGACTCCAGCACCGGAACTCGACTGCACATGATCTGCATCTGAAAACCAGACAAAGCATGCGTGAGTGACATCTAAGTCACCCAGTACGCGTCCCAAACACACAAACAACAAAATCCGGCAACACTACTAAAAACATAGGTTTAGTTTATAAAACTTAATTTTCCTTTTTGAAAATTCATTTTAAAACATCATTTCCTTTTTCTTTTAAAATATCTCGAAATCGTTTCCAAAACCATTTTCTTTCTCAAAAGTCATCTTTCTTTTTATTGCTTGGGATTTCTTCCCAAGACCAAAACCACTTTCAAAGCTCATATCTTGAGAAACCAGATTTTCAACCAGATCCAGCCTAAAACACAATGCCTCTCGGGCTTAAAACCAAAATCATAAATACTGGTTGGTAATTGGTTAAAACACAATCATTATTTTTATTCCAAGGTCTTAGGACCATTCATAAGTCCAATCCTAGCCAAACCACATTTCTTTCCATTTCTCAAAATCACATTCTTTTCTTATTCATTTCCACTTTTCTTTATTGATGTTACCTTAATTAGGGGTAACCCGACACACAAGCAGTAGGCGAGGACATCATTTTCCCTACCTCCCTGCACTATTGTGGTGAAATTCCCCGTGCGGGATGCCACCACCCCAGCCAACCAACCTCAATCTCTTTCATATATGCATGAGGATACGTCTTTATCTGACGTCCCATCGGTGACCCGAACAACTAGGTTCAATGACCCAGGCTCAGCCTACACCGTCGGTGATCCGAACAACTAGGTTCAATAACCTAGGCTCAACCTACACTGTCACGAGCTCGGTGACCCAAACAACTAGGTTTAATGACTTCAGCTCAGCCTACACCGTCTCAAGCTCGGCAAGCACAGTCGTATCTAACAATTAGTTTCATTAGAGCCTCATACTCCTACCATATTGTCGACACCAACCCCCGTGGTTCCTCAACACATTTTTAGTGTTGTATTTTCAAAACTCTTTAAGTTTTCCTTTTTCAAAATCATTTTCATTTCATTCTCTTGGTTGCAGGAATTTGTTCCTATGCAACACCTGACCCTCTTCTGGGGTCCCAACTCATTTCATGAAAACCATACTTTTTAAAATCATAAATTGGGTTTCATGCCCAAAATTACTTAAAACCATACGTTTAATCACTTTTATTTATTATTAGGGCTTTAAACCCAAAACCATTCCCAAATACACTTATTTGGGTTCCACATTCCTCCATGCCATTCACATGGAGAAAACACCACTAACACATACTCATTGAACATTTAAAACCCTTTCTTTCATTTGATATTCACATATATATATATATATATATATATATATCAGGGCCAGGGCAAAATTGACAGACCAAAAACTAGGTTCAGTATACCGAAAATCCCTGGTTCGGTATATCGAAAATCCCTGGTTCGGTATACTGAACATTTTTGGTGTACCGAAAATCCCTTTTCTATCGATCGGGTGATTTTGGCCTACCAAAACCATGTATCCTAGCTTAATCTGATAGGAATTTGGTATGTCGAACCCAGTTCGGCATGTCGAGTTGCCCAAAACCAGGGCACCTCCCCTATTTCAGCCAACACATTTGGCGAAACTGGGAGCCTCCAACGGACCCCTCAAACAAGCACCATAAAATGCAAGTAAATCATGAGGTGTAAACCCTTGAGTCTACTTCAAAACCGCACAAACCATTCATCAATCCACTAACTATACAATCCACACAAAAATCACAAAGGGATGGAGCTTGAAAACGGCTACTGTAGCCTTCATCCAAAAATCTTGCATAACCCTACCAATTTCCATCCTAACTGCATGATATCTATGTTTTCATGCCATTCAACTCCTTCTCATCAATTCCACTAATTTTCTACTATTTTACATGCATTTTACACCATTTTCATGCATTTAACTCTTTATGTTAAAAGAAGAGAACAGAGGAAAAGAGAAGCTACGTACCTCTTTGAGCGTGCCTCCCCAACTCCAACGAGTCTCTCCACTCTCCAGTGCAGCCCAACCGAAGCTCCTCTGCCAGCGAACCACACGGACAACCACCTCCAACTTGTGTGCTGCTCCACTTCTCCTTCCTTCTCTCCCAGATCTACCTCCCTTCCACTTGCCCTAGCTCCCTTTTATCTCCTCCACCTCCACGTCGTGTCGACCTCCCATCACGTCGGAGAGGATGGGAAGGCACAGGCTGCTGTCTCGTGGTGGCACGGGTTGGGGAAGGGGAAGAAGAAGAAGACGGGGATGGTGGCTCATGAGGGAGAGATAGAAAAGAGAAAGTGAAAAAAGAAGAAAAGACAGGTGCGCAAATCGTGGCAACTGTGCATCCTCAAATCGGACCCCACATTGGTTCCAAAACACAAAAATGTGCACAGAAAGCCAACCAAACTCTCACACATCTAAGAAACAACAGATTATCCATTAATAAACCATTTATACAATATTACAATTAAAAATGGATAATCAGGCCCAAATGTCACAACTAGTCCCCCATGATAATCTAGGTCCTAGAGATCATCTCCTGTCCAAGAGCCATAGTGCACTCCGAAGCTCAGTCAGGCCTCAACTTCCTCCATCCACTCCATAATGCACGAGGGTGAAGGGAGTATCTTTTCAATTTATTCATTCTTTTTACATAATCATTGCATGACATAAAATAAGCCCATGGCATATGCATGTGGGGACAACTCCTTGGTTAGTATTAGATTTAGTTATTTACTTTATTTGTTACTTTTATGATTTCATTTATTACACCTGGTCTAATCTGTATCTTTTTCCGTTATTTATTGTGAAGGGAGGAACACTACATAAGCACGAGGAAGCTGCTAAAGAGAGTATCATTTTCCATTGTATATTAGGAAAGGCCCACCACATCCACAACACCACCGCATCTCCCATAGGCGTCTTGTTAGTCGGCATAACAAGCGAAGGACAAGTGGCGATCACAAAAGACGTCGAAGTGAATGGACATGACGACAATTTTCGTCAACACCCCCAAAATTACATCTGCAAAGGCGACATCCTGATCATTTACAGTTTACACCCTGTCTTTTATCTTAATCCATAGATATGTTAAGGCCCAAAAAAACTTCAAAAGTTCCATAAAAACATCTTCTTTAAGATTAAAATACTCAAGTCTGCCACCAATTTGAGTAGGGTGGAAGTGCCAACCATACCACAGCTAATAACTCACACCAAAGATATTTAAGGGGCTCAAACCTGCCACTAGTTTAAGTGTGCTAGATTTATCACAACTAATAAACTTGAAAAATCAAAAATATTTTTGAAGAAATCATGGAAATATCTGGAAAATGGGATCCTTAGCCATGTGATCTGGGGCTCCTTAAGGTTTCCTATCCTTGCTAACTCCAGGAAATACAGAAATGGGATATCTACACCGTCGTGTCGTTGCTGCTCCCTTCCTTTTGTCCCTACTTGCCTCTAGATCTCTGCTTCGAGTAGATAGAGTCCAATTTGCCTCCTTTGCAACTTCGCTATGTGTAGACGAAGTTGTTGCTTGCTTCTATGTATCCACTCCAGGTAGACGAAGTTGTTGCTTGCTTTCCTTGTGACTTTACTCTAGGCATACAAAGTCTTGCTTCTGGATCTTCGCTCCGAGCGAACAAAATTCAGTTGCTGCTTTCCTTATGACTTTGCACTGGGTAGACGAGTCTTGCTTTTGGATCTTCGCTCTAGGTGGATAGAGTTTAGTTTGCTGCTTTCCTTGCAACTTCACTCTAGGTGAATAAAGTCTTGCTTTTCGATCTTCGCTCTAGACAAACAAAGTCCAGTTTGCCTCCCTTGAAACTTTGCTCATTGTAGATGAATTTCCTACTAGCTTCTGGAATCTTCTCTCTAGGCAGATGAAGTCCAGTTTGTTTCCCTCCTTTCTAACCTTATTTAGAGCGAACAAAGTCTTCTCTCCCTGCTTGACAAACTCAGCGATTTGTCATGCCTTCCTCCTTTGGGTTGGTCAACTATCCCTGCTTGACTAACTACCTGGATGACATCCGTCAACTATCCCTGCTTTTCGCTTAGCAAGTCCTCTATCTTGCCATGCCCCCCTCTTCTTTTGGGCTGGTAACCATAGCTTCTTGGACGACATCCGTCAAACTATCTGGCACCCCAATTGGCAGGCCAATTTGACTTGCCATGCCCCTAATCTCCTTGGGATGATAACCCCAACTATCCAGCTGATGAGTCCGACAACTTATCATGCCCCTTTTTGGTGATCAGTGGGTGCATCAGCCTTATTTGATGCCCCTCCTTACGCAAGTTTGATAGCTTGTCACACCTGTCTCTCCAAAATGACTGGCCATCAACCTAGCACTTGACATTGCATCGCATTGCATCATCATCAGCATTCAGCATCTACATCAACATTTCACATCATCGCATCACACCCATGTCATTGCACACCCATCAACAAGCATAAACTATTTAATACCACATTGTGCATTTGCATCAGCATCGCGCAAAATCGCACAAATCCCCAGTCGATCTCACTGCATTAGCATGAGCACTACATCAGCATTTGCATCCCAACATCATTTTCCACACCCACATTTGCATCTTGACATCATTTTTTGCACCCACATTTGCATCTCAATAGTGAGTCGTGATTTTCAGTGCATCTGCCAAATAAGTGACTCATCGCCAACAGCAATCTTTGCTCTCCTACGAACTCAGGTGAGGTGTCTTGTCGACCCTAAGCATCGATCTCGTTACCCTCGACCTCACATAGGGAAGGACATCAATTGTTGACACCCTAGTTTTGTAGTCACTTGCTAGTAGATTTTATGGAAGGACACACTTTGGTTGTGGCACGCACAACCACTTTCCCAAAACCAACCATACATCCCAAGCTCACGCAAACCCTAAGCCTTCACCACACCACAAAACCTAGAACCCTTGCATGGCCCAAATGTTTAAAGAGCAAGCCCATGATCCAATAAGCAAGCCCAGTAATAGGTCAAGCACGATTCAATAGTGTTAACCATAGGCGTACCTTACTAGTCGTGACAAATAGTGTAGTTAAGACACACAAATGACTAGCGCGAAATGCTGGCAATGTGCTCTATGTCAGATTGTTTCAAATAGAAGGATTCAATGGTCCTTCCACGTGATGGATCACTTAATTCTTCACTTCCATTGACTTACACAAATCTAAGCATGCACCATGGCATTGTGGGACTATCATACCCCTATCCCATCATTCAAATTCCAATCCTATCCCTTATAACCAATCCTAACCTTCCTTTTCAAAGTGGTTATGCATCAACAACTCTCATTCAACACACTTCCTTATTTAACTACCTCACTCTCTAATGTGAGAGCACTCTTGGCCACTCTAGCAACTCTCAGTCCCTCTCACTCGCCTAGCTCTCCCAAACCCTACTAGCAACCCAACAACCCACCATTAGCCACCCAACCTTGCACTATGAGAGCACCTCGAAAGAAAACCATTGCATCTTTAGCTGAGCACGACCCCACCACCATCTATTAGCATCCCCAAGTGTACGTGAGCAAGCCCTATGATCGAGCATATCCCCACCATTGTCAACCACTCTGAATGTCGGTCGTTGTTATTCGAATTCAAGAGGAAGCAACCCCAAGCTCCGTTAGACGAGAGCATATTCGCCACCTATAGGTGAGCTCCACCTACCTCGACATTGTGTTGTAGTCGTGTGGCCTTATAGCTTGCCTGTCTTGGTCTACCAATGCATTGTGTTTGCCTGATTTTTCTTTCTATCATCGTGCACGCATTAAGGACGTTTTCATTGTTTCAAGTGAACTCTAATGGGACTCATCCCTACATTCTTTCCCCGTTCCCAACTCACCATGATGCCATCTCGACATCCACAGGTCCCCCCTTCACTGGTCGACCGCCCTTTCAATGGTGGGTGGGTACACTGACTCTGAGTCGAGTGGAACAGGGCATGCTTTCATCATTTTTATCATGCATTGCATCCACTCTACATCTCCTTGTTTCCCCTCCTTTTTCCTTGGATCGTCACTATGTTTCAAAGATCCTTGACATTCACCATGGTCAATGAACCCCACTAATACCAGCTATTTACAGGCAGAGGTGGGAAAGATCATGCATCGCTTCTCATTATGCTTTTGTTGACCCATTGTGTTTTCCGATATGCATTCTTGCTTTGTCAGTGTTTGTTTGGTTTAATTCAATGGTTTCTTACCATAATCTGAGCGATGAAGTTGCTCTTTGAAATTGTAAAACCAACGGCATTACTCTTTAGCAGATAGTTGAAGCATGATCATCTAACATGATCACATAGCATGATCATCTAGCATGAGTCACCAGCATAAAAACATAGATTCAGAACACAGACAATGTTATAGAGCACTTGTTTACTTGGTTTGTTGATTCTCTTTGGGTTACTCCCTTTCTGATTTAGCACATCTGCATGTTTTCTACATCATGGCATGGCATCAAACATACTTGCCTACAAGATAAATTATTTGGCATTCAATGCCTACATTAGCCACATATGCAAGCATACCTAGCCAAGAAAGATTGATTCGTCAGACTTATGGGGGTGCCTAACACCTTCCCCATGCATAACGGGAGTCTTTACCCTTTCTTTGGCACGCAATAACCAATATGTCGCATCCATTTGGCACGGATAATCACATTTTCATATTTGCATCACTTTTTTCTCATTTTTCCATTATTCTTGGTTTTCCTTATCTTCTGAATATTAAATAGACTAGGTGGCGACTCCATTTCCTTATGCTTTTGTCTTGCTTTCACATTTGGTATTTCCAAGTCAAGTGTCCTTCCTCAGATTCACCATTTCACTGTGGCCTCCTTGGTTTTGTTTGTTTGGCCTCCTATGCCTTCGTGCAAAGTTTAGTCGCTGGCATGGCCACACAAGGAAAATGCTTAGATCCATGTGAGCAAATAGGAAGAGAAGAATTGGTGGTCCAAATGTAAAATGACCAACCAATCCCTCTACAATTCTACACCTGACTCAAGGTGTCGCACCAACGATCCATGTTGGTCACCTACGATAGCCGTCTATGCATGTCAGTCGCAGTGGCAAGTTGTATTAGTGACCTGTGCTAGACCTATTGTTGGGCCTACTAAATGAATTTTGGGCCTATTTCCTTGCATGTTATACCACCAAAAGAGCTTGGCCTCCTAGGGCTAGTGGTGTTTGCTAGGGTTTAAGGTAAGCTTAAGGTCTCTGGTTGGTGTAGTGGTGTTAAATGGGTTTTGGTGTTGGGAAATGCCTTATCGTAATTGGAGCAAGCTCTTCCAGAAGATTCCACTGACAAATGGTTGTAAAATCGAGGTGTCTACACTAGTAAAGAAAACCATTTGAGGGCAGGCCCTATCAGACTCTTATGGAACAGGCAAATCAAAACCCTTTCATCGCCTCAAAGCTGAGTGAGGTCTCCACAGTACGCCTTTAGATGAGATAGCGGACAACCTTTACCATTATATTTCTCGAATTCTATGATGCAAAGGTTCAAAGGAAGTGTTGCTTTTGGGAAATAATAGAGGTCCTAAAATTAGTAAGACTGGCGGTCCCTACCCTACACTTAACAAAGTGCTCATTGCAAATGGTTAATTAATCCTAGTTAGGAGGGCATGAAAGGTTGCTATTGTTAAGGATGGTGCAGCTAGAGCAAGTGTCGCATATGCTGTATGGGTTGCATTAGAATACTCCTCCAAATCCACCTTTATGCCTCCTGGTGTCGAAGCGTGAGAGCCAACATACTTGTGCAATGGTGCAGAGTGTGGTGGTATGAATGCAGGGGCCTGTATCTGATGCATAGGAGAACTATTGATAGCATGCTATGCAATATAGGGTACAAAGTGTGGGAGCAATAGCTGTTGCACCGACATGGCTCCGAACAATAAACTCTGTGGGTGTTACGCTCCTGCCAATCTAAGGGCTTGGTCACCAAGTGATGGAATCATATGATGTGCAAGGTGTTGTAGAAATGCAAGAGGGAAAGATGATACCCCCATCACCAGAGCCATAAGGTGTTGGGGTCATCATAAAGGTGGAAGTGTAGTAGGGTGAGCCTACAAAGCAAAAGTGGGCTACACTAGAACCTTAGGTGTTAGAACAAGTGTGATCATAGAAGGGATGAGAGTAAGATCAAGAGAAAGTGCCAAGCCTCACAACTTCTATGTGAGTGCCATTAGATATTACACTTGCATTGTCATGGACTCATTGATAGACAAGCCAAAATGCAAACGGACGACGAACTCTAAAGGGGGCACGAGAACAAACTGCTCAAAAGAGAGTGACCCTACAGCAAAGACAGCTGCAACAAACAAGATTCCTGAGATAGGAAGACCCAAGGAAGGGGGAATGATAGGCAGCACTTTTAAGGCTCGAGTGGTGGTCACTGTGATGGATTTGGTGATGGGCTCCAGACCAGCTAGGGTTTGCCATTGTCCCAGAGAAAGAGGCGCGAAATCCCCAAGAACTTGAAAGTGGTATGCATGAGGGGAAGGGGGAATAATAGAAGTCACAATAAAGGCAGGAGGGACCAAGACCAAAATCTCCTCTAGAGCAGTAGTAGGATGAGGCTTGCTCATTTGCTTGGCCATGGCAGACTGCTAGTGGGTACGAATAGGGCTAATGCTAAAAGTTGAAGCATGAGATATAAGACAAGCTATTGTCAAAGGTGATAGATAGCTCGAAGAAGGATAGGAAGATCACAAGTGAGAACCTGTGGAAGGGATGCTCAAGCTCCTGGTGGAGGATCTCGCACAACTACCTGTAAACAAGCAAAAACAATAATAAGTGTTAAAAACCTAAAACAAAGACACAATGCAAGCTATTGTTTTAGTGGCATGAATGTCACACATGAAATTGAATGCTCTAGTATGCGCTCCCTCACCATCCAAGTTTGTCTTGAGTAGGCTATCTACTTCCGAATCTCTCATGCATATGGGTCTTCGACTCTGGATAGAAAGTAGGTACTATCCTTAATCATGGCCAAAGCTTAGGTAGCAAACGGTGGTGTGTTGGTGGCCTCGACCCCTATGGTAGCATGAAGTTGTATCCACTACTAACATCAGCATGACCCCAAACAAATGGGAACAGATTGACTACTCATCCCACATCAAAGCCATAGAACGAGAAACCGAGACTGTCCCTCCCATTTTGAGTAGGTGGACTCAAGGGTCGAGAAGATGCATACTCCTATATACTCATTCATGTAAATATTCTTGGTTCTTTTTACTTGCATTTTTTATTAAGCTGCATGGGGAGATATGCAAATTTGGCTCTAGGTTTGCATTGGCATTTTCTTTTTCTTATGGATTTTAGATTAGGCCTGAAGGGAAGGTAAACATGGCTCTAACTTTTCCTAGTCATGGCAAGTGCGGGATGGGGAAAGAAACACCCAAGTATGGTATGCAAGTAACATATATAAAGCAAAAGGCACGAGCATGACATGTGAGAGTGTTGTGTTGACATGATAGTGAAAAGAGAAAACAATCAACACGTCAAAAGGCATAAACATGGCATGTGCATGTATGGTGGCATAGCAAATGTGTGTAAAGTAAAACTTCCACCAATCAAAAGGCCTGTAGTACAGCATCAAGAAAAGTAATTAAAGCATGGACATAAGCAAGGCAACACAAAATAGACTCAGAAAGCCAAGCAAGAGAGAAAAGCCAAAAAACGAAAGTCAAAGTCGAAGTCTAGTATCCCCAATGGAGTCGCCAGTTCTTACGACCATACGACGATGGAGGAGGTGTGTGCGAGATGAACCAACGCATACGCCAAAAGGCCATGGAGGAAAGATGCATTTGAGGAAGGATCTTGACACAAAAACACATTTGAGAAAAAAGCATAAACATGCTCAACCACATTGTCTGTATTGAACCCAACGGATTCGGGTTAGTAAATCATGCCAAATCTATGCATTGATTATGTGTGCCAGGTTTGTGCACCAGTGGATCGCCACCTAGGTTCTGTAGTTTTAGACTACAAGCTTCATCACTTAGATTCGATGCAAACACATGCTTATTCAATGATGAAAACATGCGATCATGCAATAGAGATGTACACAAAGATGAAGACATGGATGCAATGCGATGCAAATGAGAATTAAAATGCTCCTTCTCCTTCTTCACCACGTTCAACAAAGTTTGTCATGGCTCTTGCGGCCATGGGTTAGACCATGAATTTCTAGGCTTCAACTCCTCTAGAGGGACTCAAGGGTGATGAGAGAATGGAGGGGAGAGGTGGAAGGCAAGCTATGCAAACAAAATAGGAAGCAATGCACATCTCTCCATAACTCGACATGTCCACACTATGATGCCATGAGTCATTGCTGTCATGAATACAGCCAGTTAGAATTGGACGATTCCAAGACTATGGCCCACCTAGGGAATTGTGGAAGAGAAGGGAGGAGAGTGCATGTGCCGCATTGGTCCCTACCTCATGCTCAATAGCTACCAACCTCATGTGGGCATTGAGGAACCCATCAACGTAAACAAAATAGAGAGTGTGCAAACTATGGAAATTCAGATGTGTAGATACTCTACTTTGGCAGCCACTCGCAAGTGTATCCCTCTGAAAGAGCACACTGGCAATGGTAGTGAGGCATTTCCCTACATCAAAGTCCATTTCACACCCCAAAAACAACCCTAAAACCCTAAATCCAGCCCAACATAATAAACCAACCACTTAACCACAAGCCCAAGCCCATTTGATGGCCCAAAAATCAAGAGACAAGCCTAGAATCCAGCCCAAAGGTCCTAACCTGGCCCAAGCATCTGACTAGCACATGTCGACTGTGTGGATTGGGTGCGTGGGTAGGTCATGTAGTTTTCCCTAGGTTAGTGCTTAATCTATTGATGGGTTGATTGGTCTTTTCATTTAACAGACCACCAATTCACCTATTCTCATTAGATGGTGTGGATCTGGGTGTGCTCCCTGAACTTCCTGGACCATCAAGCCCCTCTACCTAATCCCAATCCCCATCAAATCCTACTTGATTTAATCCAAACCACCCACATTAATCCAATTTTCAAATCCAATGGCCCTTATCCTCTCTTCCCTCTATAAATCAAACGCCCATGTCCAATGACTCCTCCTCTTGGCTCGTAGCTCCCTTGGCTCCCCTGGCCTTGGGCACACACCTAGCAGTCCATCCCACCACCACCAACCACCTACTTCGGCCATCACTATGTCCCTTCTGGCCATCGTAAAATCACAAGAACACCCTCTTGGCCTTGCAATGACTGCATTGCACCAGAGCACATCCCAGTCTTCCAACAGAGTCTCCCCTCTCGCCGTAGCATTCCATACAGTCCATTGGTCGTCCACCACTATCAAACCACCACTATTTTCCAACCAAAATTGCCATCTTCCTTCCACTGCAACCTAACCACCAAAACATCATCACCAACCCCCGCATTACCTCATTGAGTCTTTCCTCGACATCACCAAAGCTTACCAAGCCCACCTCTGTAATCGTCGTGCACCACCCACCAGAGAAATGCCACTATGAGTCATCACCAGAAGGGACAACCCATCACCCATAGGTTCTTCTTTGTCTCTGTTGAGTGTGTACCCTTGTTTTTCCTTCATGTTTTTACTACTTTGTCGACCTGGATGATCACTCGAAGCTCGTTGCCACCTGTATGTTTGATTGAGCTCATAGTCGTCTACATGACATGGAGAGGACGGCGACAGGTGCACACTACATCTACTTGCATCCATCCTGCATCCATGTATTCCTCTTCGCTCCCTTACACCTTTGGAATCCACAAAACACCTCGCAAGAGCCTGCATTTGGATTTCACAGGCGAGCTCACTAGCAAAACCCAACCGTCAATGAGGTAGGTGGGTGGAAGGATCCACTCAACTGCGACCATGTCCAAGCATCCAAGTACATTCCCTTGCATCCCCTCGAGCTTCCCTTGCATCATCCTACATCCAAACGTCATTGCATTGTGATTTGGGGCAAGGAAAAGCGCACAACTCTGTTTTGCATCTGACAGGTGCGTCCTAATAGCGTGGGTAGGTTGAGCAGGTAAGTCGCGCGTTTTACTTGGTTCAAAACAGACAGTTGGTCGAGCTCCATTGCATCTTCTGATCTATTTTCCGATTTGTTTTCTTGCATGATTCCTTCTATGTTTTTGCATCTCTATGTCTCTACCTACATTGCATGAGTTTCTTCCATGTTTTCCAAAATTCTGCATCCATACATAGAATGATGATGTTTACTATGTTGATTTCTTTTGACTGACGGTCCAGAATTTACATATCGTGATTGAGCACTAGTTTACATTGATTTCTATCCCCATTCATCTCATTCACATCAACATGACATGTAGCATTCATCCATACTAGACTTAGTAAGCATACATGAGCATCTGCATTGGCAACACACAAGCGAATGATTAGCCTAAGAAAGACCAATTTCTCAAGCGTATGAGGGTGCCTAACACCTTCTCTATGCATAACAGGAGTCCTTACCCTTTCTTTGGCCCACCATGACCAATGTGTTGCATCCATTAGTCACAAAGCATGCACACACATTCATTGGCATCTTTCTATGGCATTTCTTACATCAGGTTCTCATCGTCTTCTCATTAAGTAGACTAGGTGGTGACTCCATTTTGTTTTTCTTATCCTTTGTTTTCTCTTTTTTTCTTTGGTGTTTTTGAGTCGAGTATCCATCCTTGGATTCATCATCTTTGCAATGACCATATCGGTCCACGAGTCCATTTTAGTTCCGTCGACATGGTCACAAGAATTGATGACTCCGCTCGGGATACAATACTCCGTCTTTTGTTTTTTTGGCATTTCACTTGGCTAGCTATTGTCCTTGTTTACCTTACTGCACATTTGCTTTCTTGTCGCCATTTGTTTCACATTTATCATTACATGCTTGTTGTTACATGCCTTTTGCTTGCTGAGTGTTTTTCTTTAACACACTTGCTATGTCACAACACACGCACATGCCATGTTACCTGTCTTTTGATGTGATGAATGTTTTCTCTTTTCACCCTCATGTTTACATGACATGCGCACATGCCATGGTCCTTCCTTTTGCTTGATGTATGCTTGCTTGCATGCCATGCTTTAGTATTTTCTTCCCCTTTCACACCTACCATCCTATGGAAAGTAGAGACGTGTTTTGCCTTCCCCTATTGGCTTAATCTAAAATCCACCACAATAAAAACTACGCTTAGGTAGAACTAGAAACTTCAATGCACTCTTTCCCCTATTCAGCTTAATAAAACTCGCAAGTAAAAGACTATAGAGCACACCGCATGTATGAACATTTTGGAAGCATGCATCTTGTCCTCTCTTAAGTCCACCCATAGTCTACAAAGGGTAGTTCTGGTCGCCCATTCTATGGCTTTAGCATAGGATGTGTTGCCACTCTACCACCCCTTGTTTGGCATCATGTTGCTATTAGTAGAGGGTATAGCTCATTGCTAATGCAGGAGTCGAGGCTCCCAACGCACTACCCACTCACTACTTGAGCTTTGTCCAAGATTTAGAATGGAAACCTAACTCTCTAACATGTATCAATCCCAAACCCATGAGTGCATCCTAGTGGGTGGCCCACTCAGGACATGAATGCTAAGAGAGCACATCTTAGGACAATTATCTACATCATGTGTCATGCATGCCACCCTAATAACATGCATCGCATCCTGTGTCCTAGGTTGTAATACCTGTTGTTCTTACCTGTGCTCCACAGGTAGCTTATGCGAGTTCCTTGGTCAAGAGCTTATCAGGTAGCTTATGCCTCTTCATTTCGCTGAAGCCCTGTTTGTACCCGCTCATAATCTGCTATGGCCCAGCAAACTAGAGAGTCTACTCTTGCTATTTCGAAGGGGGTCCCAATTTTGGTCCCTCTGTCCTTGCTTGCCACTTTTGCTTCTCCTTCGTCTTCCCTTGTGCATCACTCATGCATTCGAGGATTCTGTCTCCCCTACTTCAGGATAGTGGCAAACCCTTGTTGGTCTGGAGCTTGTCATTGAATCTTCTTCAATGACCACCTCCCAAACTCCAAAGGTCTTGCCTATCGTCCCTTCCCAGGGCCTTCCTGCTATAGGAATTCAATTTGTGATAGCTGCTTCTCCTGTAGAGTCTCTCTCTATTGCTTCTTTTGCCCTCGTGCCCTTGCTCACATCCATGCCTTCCCTTTCTGGCTCGCCTGTCAATGGATCCTCCTCTATGCAAGCACTACATCTGCTTGCTCTTACACTGAAGCTCTAGGACATGGCTCTTTCCCTCTATCCTACTTCTATCACGTTTCAACTAACCCCTGAGGTTCTGGTGCACCCCACTTCACCTTCACAAGCACACTTCACCACACCTGTGCCCTCGCCATCACCACAACTCTTCATAACTCCAACAATGGTAGCACCTTCCCTACCTCTTGCATTTACACAACACTTTACACAACATTCATCTTCATCACCTGGTGGCCAACTCTTCGATTTGGTAGGAGCACAGCATCTCTTGAGCCCATTGCTTGGTACCATACCGGTGCAACAGTTACTACTCCCACACTCTACACCACACACAACACAACATGCTTCCTATCCATCCTTGCATCAGATACAGGCCACTGCATACATCACAACACCACTACACACTACAACCTTGCACATGAATGATGGCCTTTATGCTTCGACACCAAAAGGCATGAGGGTGGATCTGGAGGAGTGCCCAAGTGCGATCCATATAGCATACGTGAAACCTGCCTCAGCTATAATATCACCAACAACAGCAACCTTAGACACCCTCCTTGCCAGGATGGACGATCTAGAGGTAGAACTTCGTCAAGTGCAGGGGGGCCACTAGTCCTACCAATTCTAGGACCAAACCTACTTTCCAATGCTACTTTTCTGACATGATATTCCCACTAAATTTCCACATCCTAGAACTCGAGAAATACAATGGTAGAGGTTGCCCCATATCGCATTTGAAGGCATTCTGCGAAGACCTCACACAAGTTCAGGGTGATGAGAGGCTCTTGATCGCCTATTCCAAAAGAGTCTGACCAGACCTACCCTCAAGTGGTTCACTTCGTTGGACATGACCACCATCTAGACTTGGGATGACCTTAACTAGGCATTCCTAGAGCAATGCGCCTTCAACCTCAACATGACCCTTAAGCACAAGCATCTGGTCGCAACCTGCAAAGACCCCACAAACCATTTGGGGAGTATGTCGGTCGTTGGCATGCACTAGCAAGCTACAGGATCCTTGTGCTTTGGGGGTGTGACCTAACCCTTAAGCACAAGGAGTCTATCAAGATCATCATCAAGGGTGTGCAACTAGCGACAGGGGCTCCACTAAGCATTCAACACATTACATCCTTTGCATCCCTAATTTGGGCCAACGCTCACATGAAAAACTCGCTACGAAGTGGGAATTTCCCTGCGCTCTCTTCATTTGCTAGGCAAGCTACTACTGCCAATAGGAGCTACAAGGACGACAACGTCACCGAGCATCTGCTACTCCATGAAGGCGACCATTGTGTATGCCAAGTCCTTAGCGGCACCACCAATGTAGAGAGTTAACTCGACCCGAATCAGTTAGTATTTGCATCTAGTCCTCCACACATGGCATACACACATTCCACTATCGAGCCAGTGCATCATCTCACATCGACTCAACAAGGATGGCAACCAAGGTAAAAGCAACCTCCCCATGTCGAAAGCGACTACACTCAGCTTGTCGAGCCATTGAGCATCATTTTCCTTAAGGTTGAGTCATTTTTGAGGCTCCTAAACACTCATTCGCTACCGAATCCTATTCCTTGATGGTATGACATAAGTGCGTACTGCAGTTTTCACCGTTGTACTAGGCATTTGACGGATGGTTGCATCACTTTGTAGGATGCTGTTCAGAACAAAATTGACCAAAGGGTCATCAATGTTGCCTAGCAGGAGGTGGACCGCACACAAACACCTACACACACACACACACAAACCTGCATCGGTGCACTTCGACTAGCCTAGCACCTCCTCGCCTAAGCTTTTAGACTCTGAGAATGTCACGGGTTCGAGGGTCTTCTCCCTTTCTACTGTCTCTCCCGTTCCATGTGTCTCCCCAATGAATCCTATTGATCTCATTAGTCTGTCTTCTCCCTTTGTTCCTGACCTTTCCGTGGGGGGCATGGCCTAGGGTTGGCCCACCTAGTGTGTGCCAAGGCCAACCCGACATTGAGACTACCAGCACTCTGGACCTTAGCAGAAAACATCAGCCAACAATTTCAGCAGCAACAATAGTCAACAGACCCATCCACAATTTCAGTCATCGCTGCCATCTCCAACAGCATTGTCAGATTAGCTAGTGACCTCGATAGCACGAATAAAGCAGCATGAATACAACAACCAGTAGTAGGAACTAGAGCCATATCATTTTTCCCTATCTTCCCTGTTGTTTCTTTTTCTACATCATCATCATCATGCATAAAAAATACCAAAAGTCAAAAAATCAGAAAAACAAAACCAAAAATATGAATAAATCATGGACCCGATGATGAAAATCAGAAAGCTTGCCTGTATCAGAATCGGACTGCCCTTCCTCAGTTCACACTACACAAACGACCAAGTAGCAAGGGAGCCATCATTCATCAAAACCAAACGAAGTGTCCAAACTCCACATGGACCCTATACCTCCAAGAGGGAGATAACATGCTAGGGTGACTAAGCGAGAGAACCAGAAAAGAAAAATATACATCTACATGGGTACAAAAAAATCAAAGAAAGAAAGCAAAGACAATAGTTACCCCAAAAGCAAGAGACGTGTGGCATAAATCTACCCCTACCAGAGCTTAGAGAGGAGTTGAGCTTGAATCTAACAAATCCACACTTTCCAAGGACTAGCCTCCCTCTGATAGCAAAAGCCTCCAACCCAGACCAGGTACTTATTACCTTAAAGCCAGAGATAGAGCTAATCTATACGTCTATGAGGGAGTAAAAGAAAAAATTAGTAAACTCAAAAAAGCAAGTGCAGGACTCTAAAGAGTTTGGCATGGGGCCCTGTCCATCTCACCACTCAACATAACAACCCTGAGCACCACCACTCATCCCACTAGAGCCACCCACAGCTTGTGAATCTCCATAGGCCAACTGAGTCAAAGGCATCCTCCTCTAACAAGTGTGAAGCTTTCAAGCCTAACTAAGGACAATAACATCATCCATCAATCATCTCATCAATAAAGCATGCCAACTTGCTTAAGCAATAACATCACCTATCATCCATCAGCATACTTACATGCAATAATAAAATCCATCTTCAGCATTCACCCTAATAATCATTAACATCACCACCTACCTTGCTTGCTTGATTTATCCTACTTGCCTAGTGTGTCGCTTTATAGGCCTTCATCAAGCGTCTTCAACTAGGAGCATTTCAACTGCTCTTTGGTTAGAATGCACATACAACAAGGGCACCAGTTAGTGCACAGGCTACACAAACTTGTAGAATCAGCAGCATTGGCAACATTTTCTGCAATCAATCAAGTTCCATCAACACTACTAGGGAACGCTCGGTGATTGCATAGCCCAGATCAAAATAGTCAAAACACAATGGTTGAATGAGAAGTAGACCAGAACACAATCTTTTATCCAACAAACACTATCCGCTACCTCACTCAACATCAGCTTCATCTTCTGATGGTCCAGAATGCCCTCCAATCGTAGCCTAACCCCCACTTCCTCCTCTTTCTTTCCATCTCATTTGGCTCTCGTCTTATCTCGTCTACCCACCTACATGGGTGGTCTATGACAATTTGCATGTTTGCACCTTGCCTTTTTCAGTAATGCATCGTATGCCTATTCTGAGGCCATTGCACACCCACGAGTGGTGTTTGGCATCTCTTGTGGCAGCTCAACTCGATACTAGGGGCATTTGTTTTTCCCTGGCATCTCTCAAGCTACCCTCTGCCTCCTTCCTGCATTGTCCATTCTCCCAATGCTAAGGGCATTTCAGCTATCCTCGGTATCATGTCCCACCCTTCCTTTGAGCTGGCAACCCTAACTACCACGGGATTGTCCTTGGACCTATGTCATAACTTTGAGTGTGGTATTCCCGTCTCCATCCCATCTGTGGTGCTAGGTTGATCTAATTTTCACCATCTCCTCACGATCGGTAGGCTCATTGACCTACTATCCCCCCTCGATACCAAGGGCATCTTGGCTACCTTTTGGTATCGTCTCGCCCTTCCTTTGGGTTGGTAGCCCTAACTGCCACGAGATTGTCCTTGGACCTCTATCATACCTTCGAGTGTGGTGTTCTCGTTTCCTCTCTATATCCCTAGTGTCAAGTCCATTTGTTAGTCACCACCTCCTTGTGATCAGTAAGCTCACTAGCCTATTATCTCCCTTGATACCAAGGGCATCTTGGCTGCCTTTTGGTATTATCTCGCCATTCCATCAGGATAGCAACCCTCACTACCAAAGGATTGTCTTCAAACCTCTACCATACATCTGAGTATGGTATTCCTGTCTCCATCCCGTTTGTGGTGGTAGGTCCGTTGACTTGACACTACCTCCTCGTGATCGATAGGCTCACTAGCCTGTTATTTCCCTCAATACTAGGGGCATCTCGACTGCCTTTCGTTATCATTTCATCCCTATTATTTCCCTCGATACTAGGGGCATCTCGACTAACTTTCGGTATCATTTCATCTCCTCTTGGGATAGCAACCCTAACTGCCAAGGGATTGTCTTCGGACCTTTGCCATACCTCCAAGTCTGGTATTCCCGTCTCCATCATGTCTGTGGTGGTAGGTCCGTCGACTTGACACCACCTTCTCGTGATCGGTAGGCTCACTGGCCTGTTATTTTCCACAATACTAGGGGAATCTCAACTACCTTTCGGTATCATTTTGTCTGCTCTTGGGCTAGCAACCCTAACAGGCATGAGATTATCCTCGTACCTCTGCCATACCTTTGAATATGGTATTTCTACCTCCATCCTGTCCCTGGTAGCAGGTTAGTTGACCTTGCACCACCTCCACTTGATCGGCAAGCTCACTGGCTTGTTATCTCCCTCGATACCAGGGGCATCTCAATTGTTTGGTATTGTTTCATCTACTCTTGGGTTGGCAACCCTAATTGCCATGGGATTATCTTCTGACCTCCTCCATACCTCCAAGTATGGTATTGCCGTCTCCATCCCGTCCGTGGTGGCAAGTCCGTCAACTTGACACCACCTCCTCGTGATCGATAGGCTCACTAGCCTGTTATTTCCTTTGATACTAGGGGCATCTCGGCTGCCTTTTGTTATCGTTTCGTTTGCACTTGGGCTAGCAACCCTAATTGCCATGGGATTATCTTCTAACCTCTTCCATACTTTCGAGTATGGTATTCCCGTCTCCATCCTGTTTATGGTGGCAGGTCCGTCGACTTGACACCACCTCCTCGTGATCGATAGTGTGACCATGCCTGTGGAACCCTACACGACTCCAAGGTACGTGGAAACACACGAGGAGTCTCGATATGGTCACGGCGATGATGGTGAATCTGGAGAAGGAGACTAGACTCGGAAACAACAAGGAAAGATAAGAAAAGGATACGGAAAAGGAGTCGTCACCTAGTCTTTCAATGGAAAGGCGAGGAAACCAAACACAAAGGAAAAACCTAAAGAAATCAAGGCAAAGAAAACACATGTATGCTCCGTGCCTAATGGATCAGTGCACAAATCAATGTGGGTCAGAGAAAGGGTAAGGATTCTTGTTACGCATGGGGAAGGTGTTAGGCACCCCTATGTGCCCGAAGAAATCGGTCTTTCTAGGTTTCCTACTTGCTAATGATCTAGTGTGTGTATGTTTGTCTACCCCGAATGCACATGCCTAAGATGAATGCAAAAACATGCCAAATCGTAGAGAAGAAATGAATAAAAAAGAAAAAAGATAAAGAAAATAATCTGAGGGAAATGTAGGCATTGAAAATGTCGCTTTACTATATGCCCTTAGGTGATGAGGAAAATCGAGAATACTTGAAAAGCGTCACACAAATCAACGAAAACTTGAAGAAACTTGAGAAAATCAAATGAGAGAAATCAATCCTCATTCGGGTCCATGTTGGCATTGTCAAGCCTGTTAATGTATGCCCTCGAGAGATGAAAATCCAAATCAAATCAAAATCATGACAATCAAAAGAAATCCGGGAATTCATGTGAAAACCAAGTTTGAAATAAGTTCGAAATGCGTGCATGATGCAAGAAAGTAAGCATGAGGATATATGCATGAAAATGGGGTAACAAAATGTACAAAATGAAAGCATAGGTGAAACATGTAAATTTCTAGGGGTCTTTGTGCAAAAAATACATGTTCCTAGGTAAAGACTGAGGTTTTAGGGTTAAATCAGCAAAAATGTTAAAGAAAACACATTTTATGCAATTTTAAAGAAGTTGGGGGGTTAAATGTGCAAAATTGTGCAAGTTTGGTAAAATCAGGATTCCTAGGGTCCAATCAGTAATTTTACCAGTAAAACATGTGCTAAGTGTAATTTTGAAGAAACTCAGGGTTAAATGTGCAAAGTAGTGGACTCATGGATGAAAATATGAATTTCCAAGGACTGATATGCAAATATACCATAAAAACATGCATTTAGTGTGAATTTAGTGAAGTTCAGGGTTTAAAATGAAATTCTATGCACATTTGAGTAAAAATTGAATTTCTAGGGTTAGATTTGCAATTGTGCCAGAAAATCATATTCTCAGTGCAATTTTGTGAAGTTTAGGGTTTTATGTGCAAATTAATGGACTTAAGGCTGAAAATAAAAACGTCTGAAGGTTTTTGTTAAAGATTTGAAGCTTGAGGATTAATAAAATAAAAATACAAGGACCACACTAAAAATTTACCAAATAAAGAAAATAAAGTGATGCATGGGTAAATGCAGGGTCAAAATGCACAATGCAAGGACCTGATTTCAAGAAAAGAAAAGAAGAAGAAGTTTTAATTAAAAAAAATTAAAAGAAGCCTTGACGGTCGCCAACGACTGACCTCGCCGGCGACAATCACATGGGGAAGCCATCCAAAGCTTCCCCGACACCCGATCATGTATCTAACCTCTAGATAAGCAAGAAGGAGGAAGGATGAAGAGATACAACGACTCCGATGAGGGATCGAACGGCCAGCTTCCTCTCCCCACCTTGCTCACCGGCGTCACTATTCCAATGACAAGCTCAAGAAGGTTGGGGCTGTTGGAGGCGGCGATGCGGTGGTCTAAGGCTTCCAGAGGCTCGTCAGGAAGATGGGGAAAAGGCTTAAGCCAACAGAGGCCAAGAGGAGTGCGTGCATTTCTCTCCCGATCCACCTCACCGTCGACTCTGTCTTCTCTAGCGAGCTCGACTACGGGAGGAAGTAGAGGCCTCAAGGTGCTAGGCTACACCTCAGGAAGACCAAAGGGATGGAAAGGAAGATGTCCAAGCGTTTAGACGCAAGCTTGATTGTAGGGACGTGTTCCACTACAATTTGCGTCCAGGGGTTGCGGCGAGGTGATCTAGCGCTTCCATAGGCTTGGTGAAGCTAAGCCAGGCTAGAACCTCAGGCATCTGTGCTCAGGAGCAAAACGCACTGCTTGGACTCTTCCCCCCGAGCTCCCTCTCCGATGATGGGTTCTACCGACTTGAAGAGGCAAGAGGGAGGACATTGAACATGCTAGGAGCCCTCGACGAATTGATGCAGTGGCAGAGGACCAGACTTCTCATGCAAAAGTAGTGAAGAATTTACCTGTTTCGCTGGCTTTGGTTGTCAACGGTCCCTTTTGGATCCATGGATGCTCGATGATGATCAGAAGTTGATCTTGTTGTTGCCGGAGGTCGTATGGAGGGATGGAAGCTAGCAGAGAAGGCACGTGCATCTCCCTTCTCTCTTCTACTGCATGGCTCTGGTTTGAAGATGGCTGGAGAACTGGAATGTGGTAGAGGGAGGTGGATGCCGGTGGAGGAGCTGATGGGGTGGAGACCAGGACCTTGGCCAGTTGGGGAGAGCTCTTCCCCTTGTTTCCCAACAATCCAGTTAGGAGAGGGATGCGAGAGAGAGAGAGAGACCAGTAGAGTGATTGAGAAAAGACCCCCCCCCCCCTCCCCCCCATTACACATGCCTTCATCTCTCCTTATATAGGGAGGAGCTCAGCCCATAACAACCCCTCCAAGACATCACTAACAACCCACAAAAAACTACTAACAAATCTTAACAACCCCATAACAAACTTAACAACCTAACCACCTAATAACAAACTAACAACCTTCTAACTAATTTACTAACAAACTCTAGCAACCCTATAACAAACCCAAGAATGTTTGATAAAGTGGGCTCAAAAATGGGCTTTGGTGGGCTTGCTTGGGCTGAAGGTGCGATTAATCTTTAGGTTATTAGCTTGGTTTGTTGCATTTACATGGGTTTGATTAGGTTTGAAATATAACTAGGGTTTAGGATAGTTTAGGGTTGTTAATTGTCTACTAGGGTTTTAGATTGAAATAGAGGTTTGGGCTAGTTCCACAATCCTGCAAAATTGGGGTGTCTACAGATAGGCTTACTGGCCTATTATTTCCCTTGATACCAGGGGCATCACGGCTGCCTTTTTGGTATCGTTTCATCCAATCTTCGGCTGGTAGTCCTAACTAGCACAGGATTGTCCTTGAACCTCTACCATACCTTCGAATTTGGTATTCCTATCTCAGTCCCATCCCTAGTGCCAAGTCAGTTGACCAGTCACCACCTCCTTTTGATCGATAGGCACACTGGCCTGTTATCTCCCTCAATACTAGGGGCATCATGGCTGCCTTTTAGTATGGATTTGTCTGCTCTTAGGCTGACACCCCTAACTGCCATGAGATTGTCCTCGGACCTCTACCACACCTTCAGGAGTAATATTCCCATTACTTTTTGCATCTTCGGTGAGAAGTCCGTGGATCTGTCAATGCCCCCTTTGATTGATAGGCTCACTGGCCTATCATCTCCTTCGTGCTTCGTCTTCCGATAGATAGGTTTTGGACTTGCGATGCCTCTCCTTGG
Source organism: Posidonia australis (assembly GCA_024699735.1). NCBI lineage: Eukaryota > Viridiplantae > Streptophyta > Magnoliopsida > Alismatales > Posidoniaceae > Posidonia > Posidonia australis. Next base: position 39,544 of record JAMKQA010012853.1, read on the forward strand.
GCTAATAACCATAACTATCCAATCAGCAAGCTCTTAAGTCCTTGCCATGTCCCTCATCTCCTCAGGCTAATAACCCTAGCTATCTGGTCGGCTAGCCCATCAATCCTTGCCACGCCACTCATCTCCTCATGCTGATAGCCTTAACTATCTAGTCGGCAAGCTGTCAATCCTTGCCATGCAATTCATCTCCTCAAGCTGATAGACATAACTATCTAATCAACAAGCCCGTCATCTCCTCGGGCTGATAACCCTAACTATCCGGTGATGAGTCCATCAACTTATCATTCCCCTAACATAGGTGCATCGTATCATCGCATTTCACTACATTTATTGCATACCATTGCATGACCATACACAAACATAGCATATCATCACATTTCATCGCATCAACTACATATCATTGCCTGCCCTTACATGAGCATAACATTCCATGCCATATCATTGCACTACATCTTATCACATCACATCACACTGCATTGCATATGCATTGGATCAACACTACTATAACATCCCCATTTTCACATCATGGCATCACACCCTGACATCACAAACCCAGTATTACACTCCACCATGTGCCAGGTATGCCTCCTGTAGAATCGAGTGCCAATGTATCCATTATAGCATTGTCTGCCCAGTGATAGCATATTTGCACTATGTGCCCAACACTGTCAATATCACCATTGCATAGTCTAGCGAGCACCTAAGACTATCATTGCCCCTACATCCAACTTAAACATATCAGCATCCCGTTGGCATCATGTTCTTGGCATGCCTCCCATTGCATTGAGTGCCAGTGTATCCTCTACCACACTACTTGCTTAGCGTTGGTATTCCACATTACGTACCCGACACTCCGTGCATTTCGTCCATACCACCTCATCTTGCATCATCATCTCGTTGGCATCGCGTGCTTAGCATGCCTCCCATTGCATTGAGTGCCAGTGTATCATCTACCGTACTACTTGCTCAAAGTTAGTATTCCGCATTGTGTACTTGACACCCCATGCATTTTCCTCCATACCCCCTCATCTACATCATCATCATCCCATCAGCATCACGTGCCCGACATGCCTCCTACAGCATTGAGTGCCAATGTATCTTTTGTCGCACTACTTGCTTGGTGTGGTATCCTTAGCATGATGTACCCAAAACCCACTGCATGCATCATCCTCCATACCACTTCACCTACATCATTACCTCATCAGTGTCACGTACTTGGCATGCCTCCTGCAGCACTGAGTGCCAGTGTATCCTCTGCCGTATTACTTGCTCAACACGGTATCCTCGACATTGCGGGCCAAACATCTCACAATCACTACCCACACTACACCTGCGTCATTGCATTAGCATTACACACATTCACATTGGCATTGTGTAGAGTTACGTTATCCCCAGCAGGGCTAAGCACACATGCAATTGCATCCCAGCAGTGTTTCTGCATCAACATGCATCATTAGCATTGGCACTCATGTTGTCTACATCGTGTTTGTACTTGTTCTTGTATGTCAGCATCTGTGTTTTCATCAATGTTTTCACACTTGCATTTTTAACATCGTTTAGCATTTGCATTTGCATTCCAGCCATAGGTCATGACATTTGGTGCATCTACCAAATGAATGACTCAACACAAACAGCAAACACCACTTCTCGTAGGCTACCAAGCTGTGTGTCTTTGTCAACCCAAAGCATCGGTCTTAGTTCCCTTCGTCCCTTAACCTCACTTAGGGAGGGGCATCTATAGACACCCCACTTTGGCAGTAACTTGCAAGCAGATCCCTCTGAAGGAGCCAACGAGGGCAATGAGGCATTTCCCTATATCAAAGCCCATTTCACACACCAAAACCAACCCTAAATCCAGCCCAACACAATAAACCAACCACTTAACCACAAGCCCAAGCCCATTTGATGGCCCATAAATCAAGAGACAAGCCTAGAATCCAGCCCAATGGTCTTGGCCTGGCCCAGGCATTTGACTAGCACGTGCCGACTAGGTGGATTGGGTGCATGGGTAGGTCGCATAGTTTTTCCTGGGTCAGTACTTAATCTGTTGAAGGGTCGATTGGTCTTTTCATTTAACAGACCATCAATTCACCTCTTCGCATTGGATGGCATGGATCTGGGTGTGCTCCCTAAACTTCCTGGACTATCAAGCCCCTCTACCTAATCCCAATCCCCATCAAATCCTACTTGATTTAATCCAAACCACCCACATTAATCCACTATTCAAATCCAATGGCCCTCACCATCTCTTCCTACTATAAATCAAACCCCCACATCCAATGACTCCTCTTGGTGCTCTTGGCTCTTGGCTCCTGGCTCCCTAGACTCCCCTGGCCTTGAGGACACACCCAACAATCCATCCCAACACGGCCAGCCACTAGCTCTGGCCATCACTCTATCCCTTTCGGCCATCTCATAATCACAACAACACCCTCTCAGGCTTGCATCAATTGCATTGCATCAGAGCACATCCTAGTCTTCCAGTAGAACCTCCCCACTCGTCGTAGCATTCCATACAGTCCATTGGCCACCACCATCGTCCAACCATCACCATTTTCTAATCGAAGTTGCCATCTTCCTTCGACTGCATCCAAACCACCAAAACATCATCACCATCCCCCACATTACCTCAAGGAGTCTTTCCTCAACATCATCACAGCCCTCCAAGCCCGCCTCCATAGTCACTATGTGCCACCCACTGGAGAAACGCCATTGCGAGTCACCATCAGAAGGGACAACCCATCACCCACAAGTTCTTCTCCTTCTCTGTCGAGTGTGTATCCCTCTTTTTCCTTCATGTTTTTACTACCTTTTCATGTCATCCCATGTGTGTTTCATCAACATTTATCATATCATTTCAGTCATACACATACTACATCCATTCATTGCCAGCGATGAGTCCGATGAGCTCAAAACTGGCCAATAGCCTGTGAGCTCATTTGCCTCCCATCTCGGCATATCACCACGTCCCTCTTACCTATCCCTATCAACCTAGATGATCACTCGATGCTCCTTGCTGCCTATATGGCTGGTCGAGCTTGTGGTCACCGGTGAGATGTGGAGAGGACGATGGAAGGTGCACACTACGTCCACTTTCATCCATGCATTCCTCTTTGCTCCCTCAAACCTCTGGAATGTGTTTGGGATGCTAGGACAGGTTTTTGGTTCTAGGTAGTGCCTCATTGTAGTTGGAGCAAGCTCTTCTGTAGGAGTCTACCAACAAATGGCCTCAAAAGCAAGGTATCTACACTAACAAAGCATGGAGCATATAGCACAGTTGTAATCAGCCGAAGTAGGGTGCAAATGCACAGTAGACAGCAATTCAACCCCTAGCATGTAGAAGAACAGCAAAGTGCCTCTAGTGAAATGGCAAAATGCCCCAATAAGCATCAATGCCCCAACATTAGAGCAAGGATCTGAGATGCCTTGGTTATCCAACCAGTCAAACATCTGACTTACTTTTGATCTTTCACGACTTTGTTCTAGGTATATGAAGTCTAGGTTGCATTAGGATTTCGCTCCAAGCGAACAAGGTCTGACTCCTTTGTCGATGTTTTGTTCCAACAGTAGCCCCGCATTCCTGTGCCCCTCCTTTTGGGCTGATATCCTCAACTATCTGGGTGACACCATCAACTTGTCTGATTGAGAACCATCAAATTGTCACAAGATCATCTTCGGAATTCTACCATACCATAGTGGTTGGTATTCTCACCGATTGTCCTGTGTGCTAGTTCACATCCACAACTGTCCCAGTTGACAAGTTTGTTGACTTGTCCTATATCTTGGCTGACATCCACAACTATCTCGACTACGTCCCAGTTGACAAGCTTGTTAACTTGTCCTTTGTCCTGCCTAACATCCACAATTGTCCGGGCTACATCTCGATTGACAAGTTCATTGACTTGTCTTGCATCCTAGCTAATATCCACAATTGTCCTGGTTGCATCCCCATTGATAAATTCGTTAACTTGTCCTACATCCCGACTAACAATCGTATAACTATCTTGTGCTTTCATTTGGGCTGATAACCCTAACTATCAACTTGACATGCTTCAACTGTCACCCAACATCAACATCATTCTTCAGCATTCACAATGCATTGCGATAGCATTGCGTACTCAACATCACATTAGCATCATTCTTTAGCATTCGTAATGCATTGCGACAGCATTACGCACTAAGCATCACATTAGCATCATTCTTCAGCATTCATAATGCATTGTGATAGCATTGCATACTTAGCATCACATTAGCATCATTCTTCAACATTCACAATGCATTGCGATAGATTTTGTACTCAGCATTGCATCAGCATCACCATTCAACAGTCTCAATGGATCGCAACAACATTGCATACATAGCATTAGTAGTATACTTCAACACTCACATCTCATCGCATCAACTTTAGCATTTACTGGGGCAACGAGTCATGACTGTTAGTGAATCCCATGAATAAGTGACTCAAAGCCAACAACAACAACACTCTCCCATAGGATTCTACGTAGGGTGTCTTGTCAACCCTAAGCATCAGTCTCACTTCCCTTGACCTCCCTTAGGGAGGGACATCTGTAGACACCCCAATTTCGTAGTCACTCACTAATGAACTGCTCTAGAAGAATATTCTCTAGTTGTGATGAGCCTACCCTACATCACAAACCTATCAAGCACCTTGAACCCATCCAGATCCACAAGCCTTAGACACCTTGAGCCAAGTCTTGGTCCAAGCACTCAAGCAATAGGCTAAAGATCCAAGCAATAGGCCTAGAAATAGGATAGGCACAGCCCATTGATGCGTGGAAGATGTGTGTAAATCAAGCATGTCCTTCTAACCGGCATATCTAGTGCATAGGCCTAACACATAGATATGGCATGTTGCCCTGATCTAGTGTCTACTGCATAAGGATTTGATTGTCCAATCACATTTGGATGCCATGTCCTAAGCCTCCCATTGGTTGTTATGGATCTGAGGATATTCCTTGATGTGCCTTGACCATCATGCTCCCTTTAAACATTGAAAACCCAATACAATCCATTAATTCAAATCACAACCATGCAACCCAAAAACCATTAGTATCTGACCATTCTCATGCAATGGGGAGTTCTATATATTTGGCTCCATCTTCTATGTAGAGTTCTCTCAATCCCCTCGCTCTCCTAGACTCCTAGCTCTCTCACATTCTCATCACATTCTCGTCTCCAACACACAACAACACTTTCAATTTAAGCGTAGAACCGAGGTCCCATCTTTTCACTCCACTGCCATTTCCATCCCATTGAGGGTAAGTGGAGTCAGGGAGAGTTCCCTAAACCACTAAGAGACCCACGCGTCTCCAAATGACACATCTAGAGCACTCGCAACCTGAAGAAACCTCTATTTGAGCTCACCTATGTGAACCACCTCAGGAGGCACATTTTTAGCCTAAACACAGGTAAGCAATTTTGATTCCAGCGTAATTCCCTCTATTATAGCTACTCATAGTCTTCTTGTCGACTAAGAATTAGAGTTTGTCAGATTTTTCCTAGCTTGCATTTTCCCTTTCATCCTTCAATTATGGGTTCTCAAGAATCCTCGCATGAGGCCACCAACCTTTGAATGTGAGGCCCAACCCATCGCTATATGCACTTCCATCTATCTTCACCTTTGTGATGCTCCAAATGAGATCTTGGCCTTGGAATTCCCATGTTCTAGCCACCTACCTCATCGATGGTCTAAGATCTTGGCATCATAGTGTCGAAAGTGTTGGGTTGTGGAATGCTTCTTGATTTCGATTCTGATTTAATCGCATTTGCACTTTTGTCGTTGCATACATCTCCACTGCATGTTTGGATGTTTCTTTGCTTGAATCGGTTTCCGAATCCATCATATTTGTGCAATGAATGCTTTGGTCTGAGCTTGCAAATTTCTAGGCACATTGTGTGAGCATGGGTTCACGACGCATATTGTTCACACATGGATCCAACGCATAATACTGACGTGCATATCAAGCATGTGTTCATAGCACACTATTCTAGTTCAGATGTAGCAGCTATGGCAGATCACCGATTGCCTATTTTATTTGTTTTGTTTTTGCTTCTTTGCATTCTGATCCTCCTTCCTACATGCTTTGTTTCCTATTGCATGGCATCATGAACTTGCCCATCAAGCATACATTATGAGCATACACATACCTACAAAGCCATGCATACGAGTGGATTAAGCATAGAGAGATCAACATATGTCGGGCATACAGGGGTGGCTAATACCTTCCTTGTACGTAATAGGAGTCCTTACCCCTTCTCTTTCTGCAATGATCTAGTGTGTTATATCCCGTGGCAATGGAGTATCATGTTTCCAACTTGTTTTACTTTATTGCATGCATATCCTTTCTTGAAAATGGTTTTCCTCGTATTCTATTTTTAAATAGACTAGGTGATGATTCCTTCCTTATCCATTTGCTTTTGCTTCTAGCCCTTTGCATGGTGTTTTGAAGCTGAGATCCACATCAGATGCACCATCCTCTTCATGGCCTCTTGGTGTGCATGTTCTAGTCCCATGCACATGGGTTTGTCCCACCATGCACGGTCACACCATGCTTTACAACTACAACTCTTCTCATCTAATTTGACCACCCATCAACCTTCAAGACCCTCAACTTTTGTTGTGGTGTTACCTAATCTAATAACTGAGTATGCTCCATTGTCTCAACTAGAATCTACTAAGTGTTTTCTTACTAAAGGGACAAGCACATCATGTCAAGATGCTACTGTAACACCTAAGGGTTCTATGGGAGACCCGTGGGTATCAAGAGTGGGTGGCAAGCATAGGTGTAGACACCCAATATGCTTGCAAATGGGCCGAACCCAACAGCCACTCCTCACTCAGGCGCACCTTACAAAACCCTGACTGGACTCTAAAAAAACCTAAATACAAAACAAAACCCTAAACCTAGGTCAAATCCTAAGTTAAACTCCAAACCCTAAAGTCAAACCTCAACCACCTAACTAACTTCCACTACATCCTAACTAATCTAACAAACATAACTACTTCCCACTTCTCTCCAACAAACACAACCACTTCCCACTTCTCTCCAACAAACATAACTACTTCCCACCTCTCTCCAACAAACATAACTACTTCCCACTTCTCTCCAACAAACATAACCACCTTCCACACCAGCAATAACAACCAACCAAGCCTATAAATAGCCCCTTTTGCAAGTAGAAAGGGACTTTTTTTGGGACTTTTGGCATTTTTGCAAAAATTGAGAGAGGAGAACTCCCCAAGCCTTCTTCCTCCCAACCAGAGCTACTAGAGAGTTCCTAGAAGTGAGAGGAAGCTCGTGGAGGTGAGAAATCAGAGGTTCCAACCATCTCCGATGAGCTCCGACCATTTACCACACTGCTAGACCAGGTACGCCCTTCTCTAACTTCAATTCATGTCAAAAACAGTTTCATAGGTCTCCCTTCATCTTCCCTGAGTGATTCCAGACATGCCAGAGGCTTTCTCTGGCTGGAATCAGAGTTTTAGCCTCGTCGTCGCTGTTTTCCGGCGACCTAGGTGGGGGGATGGATCTGCTATTCAGATCGTGCCCCAAAACATTAGGTCTTCCTCCCCTTGTGCTTCTCAAGCTTCTCCAATGCACTGGATGCCCCATCGATCCTCCTACAAGCCACTGGGAGCAACACACCGAAGTCGTGCCTGTCATCGCCGGAGAAGACGACTGAAGCCAGCCTTTGAGCGCGTGCCTCTAGCATTGTCGAGACCCACCGAGTGTCCAAGAACGTTCCACGGCATGTCCCCAGCACATCAGAGCCTCTGGATCTCGCCAGCGGCCATGCTCACCGGAGGAGACGACGGCGACGACAGGCGGACCTCCACGTTGCCCGATCAACCTCCATTTTGCCACCCGATGGAAGGGACACACTCCTTAGCGCTTTTTTGAGCCTTCTGGACCTCTGGATCACGCACCGTAGCCCTCCAGTAGCTGCATTCTTCCCCGACGTCGTCGCCGGAGTGCTCCGACGGCGAGGCGGACGGGTAGCCCACTCCAGCCGTTGAAGCTTCGATCCAGACTGTTGGATCTTCTTCTCTTCTTCCCTTCTTGCTTCCCATGGGGTTCGATCTCAGATCAGGCCATGGGAAAGCCTCCAATAGCCCCTCCGGTGGTCGTCAACGGTGGAGCTCCGTCGCCGGCGGCCGTCGATCTTCTTTTCTTTTAAAATGAAAAAATATTTTTCTTTTAATAAACTTCTATCACTTTTGATTTGTTACATTTAGGTCCTTTCTTTTATTACAAACAGCTCCTTCTCTTGCATTTAGGTCCTTGATCATTTTTTTAAAAATCATTTGAATAAAGTTTTAGCTGAAAATATTGCAATATGCCCCCTCTTGTTGCATAATAAAGTTTTCCAGGCTTGCAAATTGCATTTAAACCCCTAATTTTTCTGAAAATCATTCTGGATGCATATTTCACTGATTAAATTGCATTTTAGCCTCTAAACTTTTCTGAAATCATTCTGAATGCATATTTTTTGGGTTAATTTGCATTTTAGCTTCTGAACTTTTCTAAAGCTCCTCTGAATGCATATTCTCTGGGTAAATTGCATTTTAGCCCCTACACTTTACAAATTTCACACTGAATGCTTGTTTTCTAGGGTAACTTTACTGAATTGCCCCTGAAACTTTCATGGATCCTTTTTCTTGCATATTTTACCCTGATTTTCCACTGAATTACTTTAAATGCATGTTTTGATGGCTTTTTTCATTTTAACCCCTATTTTGACCAAAAATGCATAGATTTGCACATTTGACCCTAGATTTCTTCGAAACTACATGAAATGTGTTTTTCTATGTATTTTTGGTGATTTAGTTCCAGAAATTCAGTTTTCATTCAGAATTTGGTTTTTTTGCACAAAGGCCCTTGGAAATCACATTTTTACACTCTCACTAGCATTTTGCGTATTTTGCCGCAATTTTTCATACAAGTTTTCTCGCATTTTTCCTTACATTGCGCACACATTTCTAGCTTGCATCGAGCTTGGTTTTCTCATCATTTCCCGGATTTCCCCTGTTTTCCACGTTTTCTTGACTTGATTTGGATTTCCATCGCCCAAGGGCGTACAATAAAAGGCTTAACAAAGTCGACATTGTCCCGAAAAGAGGATTATTTTTCCAATTTGATTTTCTCGGATTTCTTCGAGTATCCGCTGATTTACGTGACGCTTTCCAAGAATTTCTTAATTTTCACTATTTTCCTTATCGCCCACGGGCGTACAGTAAAGTGGCATTCTCAATGCCTACATTTGACCCTCAGATTAACTTTTTCCCTTTTATTCATTTCTTCACTTTGATTTGCCATGTTTTCAAGTCATCTTTAGCATGAGCATTTGGAATAAGCAAGCACACACCCATTAGACCATTGGCAAGTAGGAAACCTAGAAAGATCGAGTTTCTCGGGCACATGGGGGTGCCTAACCCCTTCCCCATGCATAACCAGAATCCTTACCCTTTCTCTGGCCCGCATTCATTTGTGCATTATATCCATTAGGCACGGAGCACACATGTTTTTTGCATCTTGTTTGCTTCTTGATTTTCCTGTGTGTTTGGTTTTCCTTGTCCTTCCATTAAAAGACAAGGTGGCGACTCCTTTCCTCATCCTTTCTTATCATTCCTTGGTGTTTCCGAGTCTAGTCTTCTTCTCCGGATTCACCATCTTCGCCGTGACCGTATCGAGACTCCTCGAGTGCTTTCACGCACCCCGTAGGGGAGAGCTATGTAGGGTTCCACCGGCATGGTCACAATAGGTGACAAATGCAAGTTGGCCGTGCAGTTCACCAAGTGTTCTTGGCAAGTTTTTGTAGCCCAAAACACTATAATTTGTAAGTTTTAGTTTGGGAATTGTAGACACCCTGATTCTATAGTTGCTCATTGGTGGATTCCTCTAGAAGGATGCACTCTAGTCGTGGTAGGTCAAACCAACACCCAAAAACCAAATCAATAACCCAAACCCATACAACACTACCACAAATCAACCCAAAGCCTTAGGCCAAGATCAAACCTAGAATCCAAGCCCATTGGTGGCCCAAACCCTCAAGGAAATAAGCACAAGATCCAAAAAGCAGGCTCGCTAGTTCGTCTTTCGTGCGTCATCTTCTAGTAGGTAGGTTTTGTACTTGCCATGCCCCTTTTTGGGCAGATAGTGCTAACTATCCGTTCGGCAAGCCCGTCAGTCCTTGCCATACTCCTGACCTTTTTGGGCTGATAACCCTAACTATCAGGTGATGAGTCCGTCAACTTATCATACCCCTAGTGTAGGTTCAACATCTCTTTTCATCTCATGTCATTGCATAACATGTAATCGCATTTCATTACATCCATCGTTCGTCATCGCATGTCCCCCACATGAGCATTGACATTTCATCGCATTCGACCGCATCCCACGACATATCATTGCATGTTATCATGTAGACATCGCATCCTATGGCATCACATCACATCACATTACATAAGTATCAGATCAACACAACTGGAACATCTGCATTTAGCATCATAACATCATGCCCCTTTCTACATCCAACATCGCCCCACATAAGGTGCTTGGCATGTCCTCCATAGTATTACGTGCCAGTGACTTGTCCTCAGCTCCGCCTACTCAATGTGGCATGCTTTGCATCATGTGCACAACATTTTATGACATTAGCTGCATACCACCTTGCAAGCATCATCATCTCATCCAACATCGCATCCCACACAATGTGTTTAGCATGCCTCTCGCAGCATTGGTTGCCAATGATTCGTCCTTGGTGCTGCTTGCTCAATCTAGTATGCTTTGCATTGCATGCCCAATCTCGCATGCATCTCCTTGCATACCAATTCACTCACCTACATTATAACACTCCCACACCATGTCTTTGGTATGCCTCCTGCAAAATCAAGTGCCAGTGTATCCTCTGTAGCACTGCCTGCTCGATGATAGTATATTCGCACTACACGCCCAACACTACCTACATCGCATCACACAGTCTAGTTAACTCTATGACTATCATCACATCTACACCATGCATACCATACATCATTCATTTCATTGGCATCGCATGCTTGGCATACCTCCTGAAGTACAGAGTACCAGTGTATCCTCTACAGTACTCTTGCTCAGTGTCAGTATTCCGCATTGCGTTCCCAACATCTCATGCATACCATACATCGTCATTTCATTGGCATTACTTGCTTGGCATACCTCTTGTTGCATAGAGTGCCAGTGTATCCTCTGCAGTACTCTCGCTCGACGTTGGTATTCTGTATTGCATACCCCACACTACATGCATCATCCTCCATACCATTCCACTTGCACCATCGCTTTGCTGGCATCGCATACTGAACATGCCTTCCGTAGCACAAAGTGCCAGTATATCCCCTACAACACCCTCACTCGACTTAGTATCCTCAGCATTGCGTTCCCGACATCACGATCATCTCACACATTACACATGCATCATTATGCTCACATCATCACACATTCGCATTAGCATCGTGCAGAGTTATGTATATCCCCAGCAAACCTCAACGTGCATTTGCGTTCCAGTAGTGTTTTGCATCCATATGCGTCATCTGCATTAGCTTTGCATGGAAACGCACGTGTCGCCAACAGAGCTTTGCATGCATCATCTGCATCAGCACCCATGTCTTCTACATTGTGTTCACACTTGTTTTGGCATCTCATCCGTGTTTTCGCCATTGTTTCCATACTCGTGTTTTCAACATCATTATAGTACCTACATTATAGTGCCTGCATTTGCATTCTGGCCATTGGTCATCCACTGAATGAATGACTCAGTGCCAAAAGCAAACACCACCCTCCCGTAGGCTGCCAAATGGTGTGTCTCTTGTCAACCTTGAGCATCAATTTTGGTTCCCTATGTCCCTCAATCTCACTCAGGGAGAGGCATCTGTAGATACTCCATTTTGGCAACCACTCGCAGTAGATTTCTCCTAGAGAATGCATTTTGACGGCAACGAGGCGTTTCACCACTTCAAAACCCATTTCCACTTCAAAACTAGCTTTACACCACAAAACCAAGACTAAAACCCCAAATCCAACCAAAACACCCTATTTCCTGCATACACACCAATAATCCACCCTAGACCTATCCTAAATACCAAGCCCAAGCCCTTCATGCCCTAGTGATCGGGTACTAACCATAGGCCTAGCCCAACAGATCCTGCTCTGGCCCAGCCATCCGACCACCTTGGCTCGATAGCACGAGTGGGTTGTGCAGGTCAGGTGCACGAATAGATCAGGGATTTAAACTACTAAGGTTTGATTGGTCTTTTCACTTGATAGACCATCAATCCGCCTCTTTTCATTGGATGGCATGGATCTAGGCGTGCTCCTAGATTGTCCTGGACTATCAAGCCCCTCTAGCTAATCCCAATCCCCATCTAGTCCAACCTTGATTAAATCCAAACCACTTACTTAATGACCATTTGAATCCAATGACCTATACACCTTCCTTCCTTCTATATAACCAACACCCACGTCCAATGGCTCTTCCTCTTGGCTTGCCAAACTCTCAGGACTCTCAGCTCTGTGCACCAGCCATCCTTGAGCACAACCACCAATTTTGGCCACCTCTTCCCCATATTCTGGCCATCTCCACATCATATGACATACATTACAACTCTCTCAACCTAGCACCCATTTCTTGTGCCTGAGTGTACATCACCCTTCCAGTAGTGCCTCCCCTCTCGCTGAAGCCTCCCACACATTTGTTGTCCATTCACCTCCGTCTAGCGACCTCCATTCCACTCGGAACTCCCAGAGAAACCAACACCACCACCACAACCCAATAGCCACTAACAAGTCATGACAAACCAAACCCTACATTCCCTCACCATGCTTTCCACCATCACATCATAGCCAACTGGACCTGCCTCTGTTCCCCTCTTAGCACCGTCAGCCTAGAGAACATTGATCGTGAGCCATGCCGAAGGGGGACAATGCATAAGCTTCACAAGTTCCCTCATTCATTTCTTCATGCCCATGTTACATCGCATCATTTTATGTATGTTTCATCTGCATTTGCCATTTGATTTCCATCATGCACCCATTTCATGTCCTCATTGCCAGTGATGGGTTCAAGTGGGTGTGGAAATGGCCGACGGACTGTGAGCACCTTCGTCCCCCATCTTGGCACATCCTCGCCTCCCTCTTCCATCCCTTAATCTTCCCGAACAGCCACTCAATGCTCCTTGCCGCCTGCATGGTCGGTCAAGCTCGTGGTTGCCGATGAAGTAAGGGGAGGATGGTGGAGGGTCATCCATGCATACACATTCATCCATTTGGCATCGATGCATTCCTCTTCATCCCCTTGTACCTATGGAAGCCATAGATTGTGCCGCTAGAACCTCTGGATGGAATCCTCGGTTGAGCTTGCTGACGAAACTTTGATTCCAGTAAGGTAGATGGGTGGAGCTATCCACATGATCCTATCGAGCTCCAAACATCCAGGTACTATCCTTGGCATTCCTTTATGCCTCCCATGCATCATATTTCATCCTCATGTAGCCACATATAGATCTGGAGCAATGACAAGCTCGTTGCTTTGTTCTGTCTCCGGCAGTCGCGTGCCGAATGCGCAAGAGAAAGGTGCAGATGGCCTACATGGGTTGCCCAATTCAAAATAGGCAGTTAGTCGAGTCCCCCTTGCATCTTATCTTCTTTTTTTCTCTCTAATCATACATTGATCTCTGAGTTATCCACCTGTATCTGTGTTTCCTCACTTGCATGACATGTTTTGTTTGCATTCTAAATCCATGTCACTTATGTTTTGACACATATCATCATTCATCATGCATGCCATCTACCCATTCGTTATTTCATATCATTATCGTGTCATTTAAAATCCATTTCATCTTATTTATGTTTTCCATACATATCATGTATCATGACATTCATGCATCGCATAAGGCGATGACGATTACCATGTCGTATCCTTTCGACCAATGGTTCAGGATTCACATAGCGTTGCTGAGCCCACCTAGGTCATATCATTTCCGCCCCACTCACATCATTTGCATCATCATAGCATATGACATATATTCATCTAAGACGTAGTAAGCATGCATGAACATTTGCATTTGCGACACATACGCGAGTGAAAAGCCAAGAAAGACTAATTTCTCGGGCGTAGGGGGTGCCTAACACCTTCTCCGTGCGTAAAAGGAGTCCTTACCCTTTCTCTGGCCCACAATGACCATTTGTGTCATGTCCATTAGGCATAGAGCATGCGCACATTCATTTAGCATCTATTTGCATTCATTTGCATCTTTTCTTGCATTTCATATTGTAGACACCCCAATTTTCCTATTTTTGCAAGACGAGGGTCTGGTGGCTGAGCTCAAACCCCTTAACCTAGGCCATTTGATTCATGGAGACCCAATTGGGCCCATTTAGGCCCACTAAACCCTGATTGAGCCCATTTGGGCCCACTACACAATTTCAAGCCTATTTGACCTAATATAAACCCTTTGAGCCCATTTAGCCTTTTTTGGACCCAATTAGCCCTAATCAGGCCCATGTGGGCCCACAAGGCCCGCATAGGTCCACTGAGCCCGAATCTGCCTTGGCCACAAGGCCCCCAATAGCCACCAATCTCCTTATGATTTCATCTTGTCCAAATTAGGCCATCCATCCAATTTGCTTTGAAATGTCCCATTTGCCTAAGTTTCACTTAGGTATTTTAAATCTTATTTTTCAAAAATGCACCCATTACATCTTCTTCCTTCTTCTTCACTAAATCCAATTTTTCTCCATCTTCCTAAATACCTCACGACTCCATCTCAGCCAGTTTTGTTCACCGAGCTCGGTCCCAGCTTATCAAGCCGTTGACCTAGAGGATTACACAAAGTTTTCCAGCCATCGGATCAGTCGCCGGCGAGGCCCAAGATCACCGTTGGTGGCTGTCGGTGATCAAGGGACGGCTTGGGGACAGTCGTTGGGCTCCTATCGGTTTGTTAGGGGAAGTGGTTAGTTCAGTTAGGAGTTGAGTGGCCTAACTAAGTGGGTTGTTAGGCAGTTTTGGTCGTTGCGAAGGAGGAGTTGATGGGTTCCAGCGTCTATAAAAGGGGAAGAGGATGCAGTGTTTTGGGGTTGGTCATTTTCTCACCACTGTCTAGAGAGAAGAGGAGTATTCTGAGAGAGCAAGGAGCGAAGAGGAGAGAATTGCGGAGCAGGAGCTGTCGCGGAGGTGGAAAGCCGCTGTTCCAGAGCTCCGGCGAGGTGATTCCAGCCAGGTACACGCCTCTGATCCTCCTAATTGTCTGAACTTGATCCTCCAATCTCTCTTTCCCCTGTCTGGAGTGTTTCCAAGGGATCTGGAGTGATCCCTTGGCCTACGGCACCCCGCCGTGCCCCACCGTCACCAACTCCGGCGACAGAGGTGGGGGGGCAATCCAGGAAGTATCCTAGATCCCCGATACCTCTGGCCTCCTCTCCTGACCTCCCTCGACCTCACCGGGTCTTGCCGAGCCATTCCGGAGCCTCCAGCCGCCTTCGCAAGGATCGTCGGAAGCTACACTCGCGGTCACTGCGGCCGAGGAAAACAACCGAAGCTCCTACTGTCCGCGCCTCCCCGCCGCTTCCCATCACCACGAGGAGCTTCCTACAGCCTATCCCGATCATCCAGAGTCAACCAGAAGCCTCCACGACCGATGGACACCACGCACGACCCTTCCACCGGGGAGCTTCGCCGTCGACCTCCGGGACGCACCTGCAGCACCTTCCTTGCGCTTCTGGATGGGGAAAAGCACCAACTCCGCTCCCTCAAGCCCGCTGGACCTTCCGTTCGCCGCGCCGACGCCCCGAGCGCTTCCAGGTACCTCGTCACCGTCGCCGGAGTAGACCGACGACGAGTGAGGTGGGAGGAGAATTCCCGCCATTGGTTCAAGGATCCACTCCGTTGGATCCCTTGGCCTTTCCCCCCCTTGCTTCCAGTGTAATCTGATCTAAGATCAGTGGAAGCCTTCTTCTGGGCTTCTCCAGCGGTTGTCGGCGGCGAGCTTCGTCACCGGCGGCCGTCGGGCCCTTTCTTAATAAAAATTAAAAACATTTGTTTCTTTGAATAAAATACAGAAAACTTTATTTTCATTGCATTTAGGTCCTTTCAGAATTACATTTAGGTCCTTTTATTACATCTAGGTCCATTCATCATTTTTTTTTCAAAAATGTTTGGAATATAGTTTTAACTGAAAATATTACATGTTCTACCTTAGACTTTTAAAATAATGTTTTCAGTGTTTAAAACTTTAGCATAAACCCCCAGAGGTTTGAAACCTGATTTCTCTCTGATATTTTGCTAAAAGGACCTTGCACTTTCTTTAAAACTTTCTGAAAGTTCTCTTTTTCTGTGAAAATTGCATGTAGGCCTCTGAGCTTCCTTATAATTACTCTGATAGTTCATTTTTTCTTTGTAAAATTGCACAGAAGCCCTCATACTTTCAAAAATGTTTCTGAATGCATATTTTTGCTGGGTTAATTGCATTTGAGTCCCTGCACTTTCCAGATAGCTTCCAAAATGTTCATTTTTGTGGTTTATTTGCACAAAAGCCCTTGGATTTATTCTGAATGCTTCCAGAAGCATGTTTTTGCTGTGAAAATTGCATGAAACTCCCTGAGCTCCTTTAAAAACTTTCCAGAAGCATATTTCTGCTTGGTTAATTGCATAAAAACCCCTAAACTTGTTTAAAAACTTTTCTGTATGCTGTGATTGCTTGGCATTTTGCAGTTTAGCCCCTATACTTTGTTCAAACTGTTCTGAATTGCTGTTTTCAGGGGTAAAATGATTGTTTTGCCCCTGAAACTTTTCTGAATCATTTCTGAGACATTTTATTGCATTTTATCCTGATTTTGTGCAGAATTGACATACATTGCATGCATTAGTGGGTAAATTGCATTTTAACCCCTAGAGGACTTTATTTGCACTAAGACTGCCCGTTTGACCCTAGATTTGACATACATGTATGGAATGTGTTTTCCTATGTGTTTTCCGATGATTTGGACTTCTGGACTCCGATTTTTCTCAGATTTTTGGTTTTTTGTATAAAACCCCCTACATTCTTCAGATTTGCACTCACACTTGCATTTTGCATACTTTTCTCATCTTTTTGCACGATTTTCTCCGTCTTTTCTTCCTGGCTTGGTGCACGCTTTCTAGCTATGTTCCGAGTTTAGTTTTCTCCTCATTTTCCGTGATTCCCTCGGTTTGCCGTGGTTTTCCATTTGTTTTGGTTTTCCATCGCCCGAGGGCGTACAGTAAAAGACTTACAAAGCCGACATGGTCCCGAAACAAGGATCATTTTCCCCTTTTTGATTTTCTCGGATTTATCCCAATTTCTGCTGTTTCGCGAGACGCTTTCCGAGAATTTCACGATTTTCACGATTTTTCTCTATCGCCCAAGGGCGTACAGCAAAACGGCATTGTCCATGCCTACATTCGACCCATAGAATAACATTTCTTTTTCCCATTTGACTTCTTTTTACTTTGATTTTGGCATAATTTCATCATTATCATACATAAGCATGTAGAATAAGCAAGCACGCATTTTAACAGACCTTAGACAGTAGGAAGCCTAGAAAGACCGAGTTTTCTCGGGAGCATGGGGGTGCCTAACCCCTTCCCCATGCGTAACCAGAATCCTTACC
>JAMKQA010012854.1:0-82412 GCA_024699735.1 Posidonia australis
ATCATGCAAGTATTATTTCCTTTTATTAATCAAACATGCAAGATAATTTAAAATTTAAAGCATGTAAATATTATTATTATTATTATTTATATATTAACAACAATATTAATGTTAATAATTTCTAAATATTTCAACAAAATTTTAATATTAATTAATCCAAAAGAAATATTTAATATTCAATTAAATTCCTAATTATTTTCCATTAATCATTAATATTGATTTCTATCCTTCACTGGCGATTCAAAAGGGTCAAGTGGGAGAGGCCAGTGCATGGGTGGAGGGGCACGGGTGGAGGTGCTGTAGCGAGTGGGAAGCTATATCCGGTGGAACGGCGCGTGAGGTGCGACGCAGGCGTTGGTGGGTGCGCGCGTGGAGCATTCAGGGTCGACCGACAGTGGCGGGTGCGCGATCTCGATAGCGTGCAGCTGCAGCTGGCGAGCAGCAACGTTGGGCGACGACGAGTGCGGGGAGCTCGCTGGGGATGTGCGGTGCGCAGAACAGGGGCAGGGTGCCCGTGGGGGTTGCTGAGCTCGTGCGGCGCGCAGAACAGGGGCGGGGTGCTCGTAGGGAGGCAGCGGCGATTCGCGGCGGAAGCAGTGAGGCTACGCGCGGCGGGTGCGAGGTGACGACGAACCGCGCAATGCACTGCCACTGCGTGGGAGAGGCGACGTTGGTCAGGTGACAGGTAAGGCGATCGGCGTCGGGGTCTGGCGACGGTGGTGGGCGTCTGTCCGCGAGGTCGGGGAAGCACAGCGGCGGACGACGAACTCGAACACGGTGGACGAACGAACGCTTTGATACCACTGATGGTTTTCGTCCATCGACGAGCAGGAGATTCCAACGATCAGAGGATTTGGAGACTCCGACGATGGTCAAAAGTAGGAAGATAGATGTAAGCCTTTTTGCTTGGGTTAATCCTTTCTAACTTCTCCTCTATTTATAGGAGACCTCCACCACTCCTCTGCCCCTCCTACAATGGCTCCCCCAAGTCGTTAGAATTCCAGCCATTAAGGCGTTGTAACCGTCGGAGTAAATACGACCTTCAATGGGTTGATTTCCAGTCATTATAGTCATAAATGGATGAAACAGTCGTCCGTTTCATCACCCTTCTTCAATGACCATTACTCACAAATCCCTCGTCTATGTCGAGCCTCCCATGCAGTCCGTAGGGAGAGAAAGGAAGAACACGTAGAGTCCCAACACCACACGACCCAACCGGACTGCACCCTCCTCTCCGGCCGACTCACGCAACTTCCGGCCAAGCTCGTGAACCCTGGCCAACCCCAGCATCCCAGAGGTAGCCTCGACATCCTTAGAGCATCCCCAACCTCTGACCTTCCCCCTTCAGCGGTAGCACCAGGCCCCAACCCAACCAACCGGAGCAAGCCAGACGTTCGCCGATCACGCCATCGGGAGGGACAACAGCCCGTCCCCCACGCAGGTAAACACTTGACCCATGTAACATCTGAGCTTCCTCCTCGCGCACAGCGCTTCCCATGCGTTTCAATGTGTTTTTTCAATGGGTTTTGCATTGGTTTTTTCTTCTCCACATGCATGCATACGACGGGAACTCATCACCCGAGTGGCCATGTGTGTTTTTTATTTCCTTTGGTTTTTATTTGTTTTCCCTTGCATCGTCTCATCTCTCCTCTCCATCATTTCCCGCGACGTCCAGGCGAGGCTCAGGCACTCTTGGTCTCATGCATGGCCAGCCAAGGCCAAGCGCTCCGCCGACGGCACAAACAGGAGGAGGGGATGAGCATCGGTGTTTTAAGTCGTGTTATTGCATTCAAGTCTTCCTTTGGTCTTTCAGCATGTTTTCTAGATGACCACGAATGAGTTTTCGTAGCCTCGCTTGCTGTGAGGAAGCAATCGAAGTTCACTGTCTGAGCCAAGATTACAGCACTTCGGCCTGATGGCACGGACAGGTTGCTGTCGCGGCCTTTCAGTTTGCCTTGGGCTGCTTATCATATTTAATTTCTACTTACGTCCATGTATCTTAAGTTTTGTGTATTTCATGTGTACATGTTTTTTCCTTGCACTTTAAGTCCATATCATTTCATGCTTATGACATACCTTGCATGCATCATATATATGTGTCATTTACCCACTTGTATTTCAATCTTCCATCCTGTGTCATTTCATATTTCATGATTATAATTCATTTGCATGTCATATTTATTTGTTTCATTTGCATTGCATGTTTCAATTTTATTGCATTACATATTTAAATATTTTATTTGTTTATCCGTCATTTCATGTCATTTTTATGCCATCTTAAATCTATTGCGTCTTATTTATGTTCTTGACACATATTATCATCTATCATTTCATGTCATTTGCTCAATTATCATTTCATGTCATTTTCATGTCGTTTTAGATCCACTGCATCTTACACTTACCTATGGTTCATGCCCTCATGCATGACACATCTCATTCATTCATTTAACACTTTGTTTTTTTTGTTAACGGTAAACTTTATATTAATGAAAAGTTCAGACACAGTAAATTCAAGACCATATTACAGCTTAGGTGGATAAAAAAATTCCCACCACAAAAAATGGCCAACAACAGGTGATAACACACCAGGCTCACACAAGGTGTTCAAACTGTATCAAAATTAAAAAGTTCGATCAATAAAACATTAATCCAGAGAAAGGACTTCATCCTCATTGATCTGATGAAGCAGTCGCGAGGCATGAGGAGTAGGCTCCATTATACGATCACTTTCCAAAGAAGTTATTGCAAGCATATTGTCATCTTTTTCAAAGCCGAAAGGTGATCGACGAAAGGAAAACCCTAAAGGAAGAGAGTGAGTCATATACTACGTCGGAGGAAGAAGATATCCAGCTCTCCGGATCATTGGATCTGTCGACCCCGAGAATCGAAAGGCCACAATAATGTAATGCCTCTTCTTCGTTGGACCGACGAACCCTGAGATGGAATCGTCGGAACAGAAACAGCATCCGCCAGAGACAAATCACAGTCCAAGACTCACAAACATAATCAGGAACTAAAGAAAATTTTTCAGTAGAAAAGAAACTATAATATCATCCTCCATATCACAATTAGAGTGTTCGGATTCAGGCAAACAAATGCCCTAACCCTAGAACAGCTGATCAGAGTAAAATTTCACCGTGAAGCTCAACATATGCCAACAAATGCCATAAAATACCAACAAAATCCAGATCAATATGCAGAGGAAGGGGTAAGAAAGTGTTTTAGCTGAAGTTTATACCTTCTAGTCGTTTACCTCGACGAGAGAAGACCAACATCGACGAGAAGCCGATCTCGACAGCGAGAAGCCGATCCCGTCTACAAGTAGGCAAGGGGCCGAACCCGTCGGCGAGACTACGCTCTGACGGAGAGGAGGAGGGTAAGGACCAGAAGGAGGCGGAGGAGAGGAGAGTCCCAACGAGTAGGCGCAGAGCTACTAGCGGGGGAGGCCACTAGCGACAGCCAGCTGCAAGAAGCGGCCAATCAGAGCGACGGTGGAG
The DNA here is from genome assembly GCA_024699735.1 of Posidonia australis. Classification (NCBI taxonomy): domain Eukaryota; kingdom Viridiplantae; phylum Streptophyta; class Magnoliopsida; order Alismatales; family Posidoniaceae; genus Posidonia; species Posidonia australis. The sequence goes on from JAMKQA010012854.1 coordinate 3,498, forward strand.
CGGCGGAGATGGGGAATAGACGCCTAAGGCATCCAACGGGAAAAGATAGCGACGGGTGAAGAGGGTTCACCCACAACTACTACCAACCGCAAGAGGTCTTGGGAGGAGGCCGTAGGCCACGGCCAGCCGCAAGAAGCAGCCGACGAAAGAAGAGATCGGCGAGAGAGGAGAGTGTTGGCGGGGCGACGGGAGAAGGGCACAGGAGATGCCCTAACCGCTCAAAGTATTGTACTGTCTTCATTTAACACTTTGTTATGCAACACGCTCTTTATTATATTTTTTCTTGTCATTTATCTTTGCACCACTTATCATTTACTTGTCAATCATTTCATGTTTCATCATTCATATCACTTATCATTTCATGTCAGGCATCATGCATAAATAGACTTATCGTGCATCATGGCATTCATGCATCGCATTTAGGACGTTGATGATTACTATGTCAGATTCTTTTGATTGATGGTCTAAGATTCACATAACGTAATTGAGTCCATTCATATTAATTTCTATCTCTTTACATTTCGTTTACATAAGCATAGCATATGGCATACATTCACTCTAGACTTAGCGAGCATATATAAGCATTTGCACTGGCAACACACAATCAGCGATTAACCTAGAAAGACCGATTTATCGTGCATATGGGGGTACCTAACACCTTCCTCGTGCGTAACAGGAGTCCTTATCCTTTCTCTGGCCCGTGATGACTAATGTGTTGCATCCATTAGATATGGAACATGCACACATTTATTTAGCATCTATTTGCATCTTTTCCTGCATTTTATATACATCCAGTTTTCCTCGTCTTTTCAGTTTAAAAAGACTAGGTGTAACTTCGTTTTATCCTTATCGTTTCTTTTTCGTATTTCGTTTGACGTTTTCGAGACGAGTATCCTTCCTCAGATTCATCATCTTCCTCGTAACCTTTTCGATTTTTGTGTGTTCCTTCACACGAAAGTCAATTCTAGCATGGTCACAAAAGCAAAGAAAGACAATGGTTTTGAAAGACATGAGAGTGATATTGAAAAAGAAAGAAAAGAATGATTTTTAAAGACAATTTCAAAAGATTTGTTACTTGTAGGGCGAAAGAGTATTGCTCTGTGGTTGTGCACGGCATCTAAGAGAGATGCCAAAGTAGTGTGCGTTTTATTGGGACGTGTGCTAGGTGACCTTTTGGTGGTCACTCATATGTGTTTGTTTGATGTTTTTCGCAGATGTAGGATAGGATGTAGATGTTGTTAATGCACATGAAGTTGGTGCTAGTCAACCACACATCAAGAGATCTAGGTATGTAAGTAGTTAAATTTATTTCCAATTAACTATATGATCTAGGGTGGATAGTAGACTCTCTTTGAGTCTATTTATTTCAGATGTCCAAATACAAATAGCATCTAACACATGATTAAAATATCTACTAATTGTTTCACCAGAATGTTACAAGTTTTGTTGGACACATCATATGTTATAGTTTGAAGAAAGATGTGAATTTGTTCTTTAATGGTGGTATTGTAGGTATCTTGGAGCTTACCCCTCTCTCTCTAAACATGCAACAAAGTTTAACAAAATATTGGATAGGTAAGCAACACATGTCGAAACAAATCCTATCATGACCGATAAACATCTTATGGACTATTTGGTTTCCAGTGAAGCCAACATTATGAAGTATATGCTTTCTAAGATGGTGGTCAATATAAAACTCGACCCATGCTAATAATGTCAATATAAGGACGTCTTCCTACTCCTCTTCTGCAAGGCAATCGTCCATTTCATCCACATCCATGTCATTGAAGAGAAATTTGCCTCAAAAATCCATCAAAAGTAGTAGTAGAAACTAACCATAAAATATTAACAAAAAAAATAGGACAATAACCAAAAAACATTGAACAAAGTGAGATAGAATCTTATACTCTTCTCGGAACACCATTTTGTTGGTTATTGTTCACAACACCATTTCAGAGAGCACCACGAAATACAAAACCATTTTGCTATCCAATTCTTACACTTTTAGTGCATCATTTTGTTGGTTATATGGGCTCATTTTTTTAATAAAATTAGTTCTAGTTGTCTCCTCTCCTCTATTTGAATCTTTAACTCAAATAAGTAGTGATTGTCATTACATTTACATATAATTATCTAGTTTATTTTCATCTAGTTGACACATCATAAGAAACAAATAGCACATGGTCCCATGAACTACCAAAACTTTATTGTTTCTCACATGAACGGAGTTTAAAAAATAATAGAAAACAAATAGAGATTTGAATAGAGTAACGGCCATAGACGTAATCCGGAAAAAAACGAAGAAATGGTGAGGAAAAAAAAGAGAGATTTTGTTCCAATATGTATGTAAAGAAAGATTTTTTCCACCCCCTTGAAGGAAATTAAAGGGATTTTTTATTCTAATATGCATGTAAAGGCAAAATACCCACACTTAAGACAGAGAACAACACAAAATGACCACGAATGGTAGCAATTGCAACCTCAAAGTTAAGAGAAAGACAACCCATAGGGAAGTGTCGAGAGTAAAGGGAGGCAAGGCCAGAGAATAAAGAACGTCGACCCACAAGGAAATGTCAAGAGAAAAGGGACGCAAATCCACGTTTAGGGTTCTAACAGTATTTATTTGGAGTACTGGTTATTTGCTAAATAAGTGATGATTTTTAATACTATAATGAAATATATAAAAACAATACTAGTATTTTAGAAACATTTATGCAACTTCTACCAGAAGTTACTTTCAACCAATTTGTCAAAATGAGCACACCTTACTACTCCAATAGCTATCTGCTTCTGTCAGAAGTGACTATTAGAAGATCCATTTGAAGGTGCTTCTAGGATATTTTGTGCTACTCCTAGAATCTGACGCCTAGAAGTTGCCCAATAGTCACCCCAAACACTCCCTTAGTATTGTGCTTATTATTACATTCGATGGGTCATGCAGCCAATAGAACCCACCTCATTTTGACTAGTCACGAAAAATGCAGAAAAAGAAGCCAGTTTTCACAGGTCTCTTACATACATTGGATAAGGATAGACTGGTTGAACCAAAAAGGAAATATTGTCCTTATTGTCTATGTAATACTCTCGCCATTTGTGTACATGGGTAACTTGCACAATTGTAAAATTAAATCGTCAGGCTGGTGAGTGGTTCTGTAATCTCTGCTCTCTACTTGAAATGCTTGTATGCCACGGCACAACATCCACGTAGAAGCAATATGTATATCTCAACTGCTTATAGAAACTCATTGAGACAGTTTATAAGATCAAGAAAGGATCCATGGATTCTGAATTTCACAAAATACTGTATATGTTCAGGAAATCATATCCACAATGATGAAGGGTGGGGATGGTGGGGTTGAAGGATTCGTATTACACAGATCTAACAACGGGTTAAGAGTTAGGAATGGTTGCCCCTTTGAATGATGTCGGTGGTTGAAACCTTCAGATCACTTCTTTAATGAGCTAGGAATCCCAAATACATTGCCGGACAAACAAAGAAGCATCTCCCTTGATTGACAGTTGAAGACTGCATTCTTCAACTTCCATCCACGCAAAGCACAGGCTTTGTTGTTCCTGTTAGAGAATTTGACATCCAAATCAGTAGCCTCCGCTGGATATATGAATTCTATGACTTCACAGTAGCCCAATGCTTCCACAAACTGAACGCTAAAACCACTGCACTAGCTACACCTACCAAAATCTATAAAATAAAGATGGCCAAAGTTCAGCAGCTGCTTAAGAAAATTACATCGAACTTGAATAAAAGTTGTATCTAATTAAGAAGTAACCAAAATAAGAAAAATATTCACACAAAGATCGCATTTTTGTATTAAACCAACACCATTCTGGTGATTTTGTAATTTGCCATCTGGTGTTGCCTCTTGCCCCATTTTGTTAAGCATTTCTTCTTTTTAGCAGTCTGAGTATTAAATACGATCAAAACAGGGAAAATAACAATCAGTTATGAAGAGTGGACTTATCAAGGCATAAACACCAACAACGAATATACCAAAAAAGAGAAAAAAGGAACCAAAAACAGAAGGGAAGTAACTCACAAAATACACAATCCCCAGCTCTGGTTCAATATCTATCCCTTCAAACCCTCCAAAATGATGCTGCCAAGTATGGCTGCTTTTTGTTAGAATAAATTGTATTATTTATGTCTTGGGTATATTGTACCTCGAATTGTACATTACTTAGAATATTTCTTTGTTGCATTCCAAGCCATGTAAACCTATATAGACCTCCTAATATCAAATTAATCAGGTCTATTATATTTTCTTAGTTTCTATACAATACCAAAGATAAATTAAACCTAAGGTTTCTTAGTTTCCAGGCATGAGTGGATACAGCCTTACCTATACCCTTATTCTTTAAATTTAGACAGGTACGAAGCATGCATAGACCTATTTCCTCTATGGTATAACATAAAGAGGGTAAGGTAAGCGAGTAATTAATAAATGCTTATTTAAGCAAATAATTTGATCATTGAGTATTTAAGCAAATAACTAATATTACATTCTACTACTACATTCAATATAAATTATCAAGGCTTAAGAATTTATACTTAAAACAATATATACTTGAATGTCTCATTATCAATTCAAATCAAAGTTGTTAGAAAAATATATAAAATATTGTTCCTTATTTCATAATACTAAAAGAAAAAACAATGTGATTAAAAGAAGATACAAGTGATGGATAAAAGGGTAACCTTTTTCCATACCTAATAAATATAAGAGTAAAAGGAGTGTCAGGTAAGTGGATATGGTAAAATTATTTCGACCCTTACCTATATAAAACAGAGTGGGTCAAGGCAGCTAACAGGTACAAACCCGCCCAATTTACAGGCCTAGGGAGGATCGTTTGTAATGATATAAATATGCTTTCAGGTTTGCTACAATGATACCCTAGATAGTGTTTCCAATTAAGTGCTACTAGCTCACAGTCTACCTATTGTCGTTGCTACTTTTGAACCGACAACAATTACCATTGACTGCTTACTTATTACCCTTGCTACTTCAATTAGAATGACTACTAGTAATGGCTCACTATCTACTTGCAGTCATTGCTACTTCCTAGTGATTGCTATTCTTGTTGTCTCCGACAGTTGTGGTTGCTACTTTGTTACAGCCAATCACTACTTTTCTATAGTCTCCCTATTACAGTTATTTTTTAACTGTAATTAAGAATATTACTGAAAACAATTTTGATAGAGTATATGGGGTTATTACTTATTTAGTGTTAACCAGGTTATTGAATACCCATTTACTCAGTGGTGTATAATATCCCTATATATATAACCCTAACTACTCAATAACATAATAATCCTTCTTCTCCATCTCTTCTCACATGGTACCAGAGCCTAGGTGCCCTACCCACCCCTGACCTGTACCCCCTTGCCGGAACCGCCGCCATTCGCCATCGCTGACGTCGCCAGCTCCGACCAGTCCACCCACCGGACCATCCAGCACCCACCGGTGGCTTCAGAATAGCCAGCTGATCATAGTACCTTTTCCAGGCGGTAGTCCAACAACTTCCAGCCACAACCCAGCACCCGCCGACCCCTCCTTGGCCAGTCCAGGCCACCGACAACCTCTCTAGGCTAGGGTAAGCCCTCCTTCGACGCAATCCAGACCGTTCGCGGCCCCGTAAGGTCTCTCCAGCAAATGTCCACTCGTCGGTGAGGCCTCTCCATCCCTCCTTGTCAACCATAAGGGCAGTCCTGCCCTTCTTATCAAGCAGTCCAACCCAGTAAGGCCATGTTTTAAGCCCCGTCTTCGTATCTTATCTCTGATGTGTGTGAATACGTCATATCCACACTTGATGAGCAGTCCAGTTCACGTATTTGATTATTTTTAGATCATATATTGGTATTATTTATTAATTCCCAGTTCAGTATGACTTCTTGTGATTCACTAGTAAAACATATGAGTAATAATTCTGAGAAATTTTCTAGTTCAAACTATCTCCTATGGTCACAAAGCTTCAAGACCTTTATTTTAGTCCATAGAAAACTGAAACATCTCACCCATCCACCTCCTGATGTAAAATCTAACACATATGAGGACTGATGCGTCGATGATGCGGCGATTATTACATGGATGGCAAAGAAAATATGGGACACCCTCCGACTGACATATGGCCACGAGAAGAATATATCTCGACTCTGTGAAATATATGAGCAGCTGTTTACCTTACAACAGAGAGATCAATTAGTTCATGAGCACGTCACCGCTCTCTGTGCCCTTCTGGATGAGTTGGATGTATATCCACCATTGACTGTTGACATCACGCACCTGCGACAGTATCAAGAAGAGTTGGCAGTTGCAGTTTACCTCTCTAACCTAAATCGAGTAATCAGTTCTCAGATCAGTGGTTAGGTGTTAGGAGCTAACAGTATTCTAGACCTTCAGACTACCGTTGCTAGAGTCCCTCGAGTTTCTACGACTGTGCCATCTACTGTGTCAGAGCTATAGCAACCACTATTGGACAAGGTCGTGATGGTTCCCGATGTAAAGGTTGTGGTAAAGGGGAGACAGGTGGACGTTTCTGTTGTGCGCATTGTAGACGACTGGGTCACAAGATAGACAAGTGCTGGGATATTATTAACTAAACTCAGACGACAAATGTCACTACAAAGCCTCACACTGCTGCTGCTACGACAGAGGAGCAAATATTTACAGTTTCCCAGGTAAACTATGAGAAGCTTTAGCAGCTAAAGGTCATAGATTCTACAACCACGACTACTCAGGCTACCTCCTCAGGTACTAGTGCATCCAGGGAATTCTCCTAGATTATTGATTCTAATGCCTTCTCTAACATGTCAGGTACACGTAATTTGTTTACTCACTTATCTCAGTTGTCTGATGTTCAAAATGTGACAATTGTCGATGGTCTAATTTGTCCCGTCTCTTGTGAAGGGGTGGTTCAAGCTTCTTCACAACTATCTCTTGACAAAGTCTTTATTCCTGATTTGCTGTAAATTTGTTGTCTATTAGTGTTATTACTAAACAATTACATTATTACGTCACCTTCTTTTCCTTTCATTGTACATTTCAAGATTTACAGACGAGGAGGACGATTAGTTTAGGCCGTGAGTGAGGAAATGAAGTGTACCTGTTGTTCGTAATGATATACCATAAAGACTTACTTTTGTGGTGTCTGCCTCCGAGCCTTCCTCTTTGTGGCATTACCGGTTGAGTCACCCGTTGCATCAAAAGCTTCAACAAGCCTTGCATTGATGTTTAGTGTCACCGTTCGAATGTGAGTCTTGTCAACTGGGTAAGCACCATTGTGCTTCCTTTAGGAGATTGCGTCTTGTATCTAGTATTGTGATGTAGTTGATTCATTGTGATGTTCAGGGTTCATCCAAAGTTCAGTCTGTTTCAAGGCATAGATATTATATAAATTTTTTTGATGATTTTTTTAGAGTCTTCTGGGTATATTTACTCAAGGATCGTAGACAAGTCTATGATATACTCAAATTTTTTTTGATGGAAATAAACAATCAGTTTGATGTCACTCCAAAAATTTTACGTACTGACATTGTACTTAGTTTGTTCAGAATAAAATTGCTTCTTATTGTGCTTCATTACATCAGACTTCATGTCTCCATACATCACAGCAAAATGAGGTTGTAGAACGTAAACATAGGAACATTTTAGATGTCACCCACACTCTCATGGTTCATATGTGTTAAAACTGAGTGGAAAAAATAAAGAAGAAATAAAAGTGAAGAGAAGTAGGAAGAAAAACACACACAGAATTTTACGTGGTTCACCCAAAGGACTACGTCCACGGTTGCAGCAACTCTCTCCAATCACTACTGTTAGAACGGATTACTACTCTCACAGATGGGGAAAAACAAATTCAGACTTTTCCCCTTGTTTTGTTGTATCATACAATTGCTGATTGCATGGTAATTTATAGGCCTCTCCTACACACTGGTTACAACTGATATAAAGCCTATTAATAGACCATACTAATTACAAATCAATGGCCAAAATAAAGTACCACTAAATTGTGGTAACCGATGGTCAACTCTTGACCAAAATAAACACCACTAAATGGTGGTAACTGCTGGCCAAGAAAGTAACGGCTCTTGAAATAGTGGACTGGAATCTCCCAACGGCTAATTGGAGAGAGAAAGAGAGGCAAGGCAAAATTCACAATCTCCACCTTGGCTTGATCTGCTATTGCAACTACACCCCTTAGGGTTTCAGAAATTGCTATAGACATTAAGCAAGTCCAAATAATGTAAGAACTTGCCTTCTGTCACAGCCTTGGTAAGCATATCTGTAGGATTATCTTCAGTCCCAACTTTCAACACTTTAATCCTTTGCTCTGTTCGAATAAAGTGATATCTAACATCTATATACTTTGTCCAATCATGATGAACAAGATCTTTTGCTAAGCATATAGCACTTAGATTGTCACAATAAATATTTACAACATTTTGTAAGAGACCAAAGTCACCAATCAACCCCTTAAGCCAAATACCTTCTTTAGCAGCTTCAGTTAAGACCATATATTCGACCTCAGTTGATGACAAAGAGATTGTATGCTGAAGTGTAGCTTTCCAACTTACTAGAGAGCTCTCAACTGTAAAAACATATCCTAACATGGATCTTCTTAAATCAACATCAGCTGCATAGTCAGAATACCCTTCAACAAATTTATTTGATCCATTGTCATAGATCAAACCTACATCAGATGTTCCCTTAAGATACCGGAATATCCTTTTAACAGCTTACCAATGCTCTTTTCTAGGGTTAGACATAAATCTACTAACCACACTTACAGAATATGCAATATCTGGTCTAGTACAGACCATTGCATACATTAAACTTCCAACTGCATTAGTATAGGGAACCTTCTTCATGTATTCAACCTCATCTTCTGTACTAGGAGACATACTAGATGATAAATGCTGATTTCTTACTGAAGGAGTATCACATGGCTTGGTATTAGCCATCCCAAACTTAGATAGAATTTTAAGAATGTAATCTTTCTGAGATAGAAACAATTTTTTCTAAGTTCTATCCCTAAAGATCTCAATTCCTAAAATTTTCTTTGCTGGACCAACATTCTTCATATCAAACTCTGCATTTAAAAGAGTTTTCAACTGTTGGATCTTGCCCTTCTCCTTGGAAGCTATCAAAATGTCATCTACATATAGAAGTCGATACACCCATGAGCCATCTTCACACATGTTGTAAACACAAGAATCATATAGACTCCTTTTAAAGCCTATCTTGATCATGAAACCATCAAATCTTTTATTCCACCGCCTAGGGGACTGTTTTAATCCATATAAGGATTTCTTGAGTTTGCATACATGATCTGGTTTTCCTGGTTCTTGAAAACCTTCTGGTTGACCCATCAAGATGTTTTCTTCTAGCTCACCATGTAAAAACACTGTTTTTACATCTAACAGTTCCAATTCTAGATCTTGAAAAGCAACAATGGCAAGCAGAACCCTTATAGACGTATGCCTTACAACAGGAGAAAAAATTTCATTGAAGTCAATACCTTTAATTTGTCGATACCCTTTTGCAACAAGTCTTGCCTTGAATCGAACACCAGCAATGTTCTTGAGTACCTATTTTCCTCTTGAATATCCACTTACAATCTATAATTCTGCTATGGCGGGGAACTTTCACCAATTCGCAGGTCTGATTTTTCTTCAAGGATTCCATCTCCTCTTGCATTGCAGAAATCCATTGGTCTGCATCTTGACTGTCCATAGCCTCCTTGAAGGTAGACGGCTCAACTGAGTCTATTTCTTCTGCAACAGTAAATGCACAAGCAATTAGTTCTTCAAAACCATACCTCCTAGGCTTTATTGAACTTCTTCTTGGCTGATCAAGAGCCACACTTTTGAATTGCTGAGGTTCTTCAATCGCTTCCTCTTCAGCTGATCCTTCATGATCTCTTTGATTACAAGAATCTTCAGTATCTTCAGATCGTGGAGATATATTCAGCTCCACCTTTTCATTGTGAGACTGATTCTCTGGAACCACCTTCTGCGTTTCACCATAATACATTTTTGATTCATCAAATGTCACATTTCGGCTCAAAATAACCTAGTGTAACTTAGGAGACCAGATCCTGAACCCTTTAACACCATCACCATACCCTACAAACATCTCCTTTTGTGCCCTTGGTTCAAGCTTCCCTTCATTCACATGACAACAGACGGCACAACTAAAAATTCTTAAAATAGAATAGTTGGCTGTCTTACCTGTCCATTTCTCATAGGGAGTCTTAAAATTGATGACGCTTGATGGACACCTATTAACAACATAACAAACAGTATTCAAAGCTTCACCCCAAAATGATTTTGGGACTTTGGAATTTGATAATAGGCATTGAACTTTTTCCAGGAGGGTCCTGTTCATTCCCTCAGCAATACCATTTTGCTGAGGTGTCTCCTTAATAGTATGGTGTCTTGTAATGCCATTGTCTTTACAAAAACCATTAAATTCAGTTGAGCAAAACTTCAGCCCATTATCAGTGCGAAAATATTTCAATTTTCGCTCAGTCTGATTCTCAACAACTGTTTTCCATCCCTTGAAGCATTTAAATGCTTTGTTTTTATGCTGCATCAAATAGATCCAAGACATTCTTGAAAAATCATCAATTATTGATAAAAAATACCTAAATCTTCCAAGTGTGGGCTCCCGAGAGGGACCCCAACAATCAGCATGCACATAGCCTAAAATTCCTTTTGTGGAGTGGACAGCTTTTCCAAACTTTGCACGTTTCTGTTTCCCATCACAGAAATTCAGACCTGTGAACTTGTGAGCTCCAAGAAAACCTTGCTTGCAAAGTCTCTCTAAGTCTCTTTCATTCAAATGTGCAAGTCTCATATGTCACAAGTGGTCATTCTCTGAAAAAGATGCAATGGTTGTTGATGCTGTAATTGTGGACCCTTGCAATACATACACAGGCCCCTTTTTAATCCCCTTTAAAACAATCATATCTCCTTTAGATACTACCAATACTCCACCTCCACCTGAAAAACTGAAACCCTTGTCATCAAGAATCATTAGAGATATAAGGTTCTTACCTAACCTTGGAACATGACGGACATCTTCCAATGTTCTGATAGTGCCATCATGCACTTTTATTTGAACTGTCCCAATGCCAATAATTTCACAACTTTCATTATTGGCCATTGTGACACTTCCAACATCAAATTTCTTGTAGGAACTGAACCATTCTCTCCTTGGGCACATGTGGTGAGATGCTTCGGAGTCCAAGATTCAATTTTCAATTGGATACAAGGCACTTGTGACTGTAAGAGCTAAATTGAACTCGGTTGAATCACTTTGTGTAGCAGTTGCAACTTGAGCCTTGGATTTCTTTTTCGGACAATCTGACTTTCAATGGCCTGGTTCTTTACAATAGTTACATATATCCTTTGGATTGAATTTCTTCCCTTTCCCTTTGTATTTTGCCTTCTCCCTCTTGTTCCCCTTCTCAGATTTCTCACGATTCTTATCATGAGATGTTGCTGTGAGCCCAGAACTCTGGGCTATTTCACCATTTGAAGCTATCTGCCGAAGTTCCCTAGAGTGAAGGCATGACCGAACATTCTCCAATGTAATAGTGTCTTTACCAATGGTAAAAGACTGGACAAAATTATCATAGGAGGAAGGTAGAGAGACTAATAGAAGTAGAACAGCATCCTCATCTTTTATTTAAACATCAATGTTCCTTAATTCCATTAGAATAGTATTCAACTTATTTAAATGGAGTTTAAGGGACGTACCTTCCTTCATCCTTAGAGAAAACAGTTGTTTCTTTAACAACTTGTTGGTGAGAGATTTAGTCATATAAATACTCTCTAGCTTCAACCAAAGGCCGGCTGCAGTTTCTTGGTCAGCAACTTCTGCTATCACTTCATCAGCTAGGCACAACAAAATCATTGAATGTGCCTTTTCCTCCTGTATTTCCAGCTCAGCAGCATCCAAGTTATCCAACCTAATCTTCAGCAATGGTGTCCAGATCCGTTGTTGCCATAGAAGAGCACGCATCTTAAGTTGCCATAAACTGAAACTATTCTTCCCTGTAAACTTCTCTACATGTATCGAGTGAGAAGACATGTTTTTTCCAAGTGAGCAGGGTTCAAAGAACCTAACTCTGATACCACTTGTTAAAATTGAGTGGAAGAAATAGAGAAGAAGGAATAAAAGTGAAGAGAGGTAGGAAGAAAAACACAAAGAATTTTACATGGTTCACCCAAAGGGTTACGTCCACGGTTGCAGCAGCTTTCTCCAATCACTACTATTAGAACGGATTACAACTCTCACAGATGGGGAAAAACAAATTCAGACTTTTTCCCCTGTTTTGTTGTATCATACAATTGCTGATTGCATGGCAATTTATAGGCCTCTCCTACACACAGGTTACAACAGATATAAGGCCTATTAATAGACCATACTAATTACAAATCAATGGCCAAAATAAAGTACCACTAAATTGTGGTAACCGATGGTCAACTCTTGACCAAATAAACACCACTAAATGGTGGTAATTGCTGGCCAAGAAAGTAACGGCTGCTGAAATAGTGGACTGGAATCTCCCAATAGCTAATTGGAGAGAGAGAAAGGCAAGGCAAAATTCACAATATGCATGTCAAAGCAATTGTGGGCTAATACAGTACTTACAGCTACCTATCTCATCAATAGAATATCTTCTGCACCTCTTGGAGGGGAAGTCCCACTTCGTTGTATTAGACCTCGGTCCAGTCTGTTCAGTCTAACCCTTAGAGTGTTTGGGTGTGTGGCATTTGTCCAAGACTTCTCTCCTGGTTTGGACAAGTTGTCCTTAAGGTCCATTAAGTGTGTGTTTGTTGGATATTCCAGGACCCAGAGGGGATATCAATGTTTCCATTCCTCCACTAGGCGGTACTTTGTGTCTACTGATGTCACCTTTTTTGAGTCAATGTCATACTATGAGGAGTCACCCCCTTCTAACGTGTCTGTCCCACTTCCATCATGTTTTAAGCAACAAAATGAAAATGTTCAGGGGGGCCTATCTTGCCATCAGAGGTCACTCAACCTTTGCAGGTATACCAGCAACGCCAGCATGCCCCAGTTGCTCCCACCACCAAACTATCTTCATCTGCAGATGCAAATCCACCCACAAGTTCCTCAAACCTTCCCATTGTCCTACAAAAAGGTACTTGTATTTGTACTGTCCATCATATCTCCAATTTTGTTTCTTATGATTCACTTCATCCTCGTTTTCATAGCTTTGCATTGTCCCATGTTTCTCAATCTCTTCCCAGGAATCATCAGGAGACACTTTCTATTCCACATTGGAAGGATTCTATGGATGAGGAAATGGCAACTCTTACTAGTCATGGCATGTAGAAATTAGTGACCCGTACTACTGGGACTACAGTAATCACTTGCAAATAGGTCTACTCCATTGAGTACAAAGTAGATGGCAACATTGATAGATATAAAGTCAAGCTGGTGACTGAGGGCTTCACTCAAACATATGGGATAGGCTACGAGAAGACGTTCTCACCTGTGACTCGTCTTTATTCCATCAGAGTGCTTCTGTCTTTGGCACTAAATCACTCTTGGGAGATGTACCAACTGAATGTCAAAAATGCTTTTCTGTATGGGGATTTGCAGGAGTCTATTCTGATGAAGCAACCTCCAAAGTATATTGCTCAGGGAGAGGATCATGTGTGCAGACTCAAGAAAGTAATCTATGACCGTAAGCAAAGTCCCAGAGTATGGTTTAAAAAGTTCAGTCAGATGATTCTTGCTGGTGGATTTCAAAGGTATGCAGTGGATCATTCAATATTCTACAGGAGGACAATTGATAGATGTGTCATTCTGACTGTATATGTAGACAATACACTTGTGACAGGCAGTGATACTCAGAGGATTACAGAAGTAAAACATCATTTACAGGCTCACTTCGTGACAAAAGACATGGGAAAGCCTCGCTGCTTCCTTGAGATAGAGTTTGCGTATGCACATCGCAAAATGACACTGTCACAAAAGAAATGTGTTCTAGATCTTCTACAGGAGACAAGTCTTCTGGGGAGCAAACCAAAGAGTACGCCTATTGAGCAGGCACCTTCATTCTGAAACAGCAGTTCAGAGTTGTTAGAGGATCCTAATCAGTATAGGAGGCTAATTGGAAAGCTCATTTACCTAACTGTGACCAGACCTAATATTTTATATGCAGCTAGTCTTTTGAGTTAATTTATACATGAGCCCAAGAAAGTGCACCGACTGAGGGCTCTACGGGTTCTATCATACATGAAGAGTACTCCAGGGAAAGGCCTGGTATACGAGAGAAATGGACATTCCAAGATTATAGCCTACTCAGATTCAAGATATGCAGGAAACAAAGGGAATAGGAAATCCACATCTGACTTTTATACCTATGTAGGAGGCAACCTGGTTACTTGACACAACAAGAAACAAAATGTAGTGTCCAGGTCCAATGTAGAGGCTGAGTATAGATCAATGGTACAAATAACTTGTGAGATAATGTGAGTGAAATCACTGTTAGAGCAGCATGAGTTTGATGTCAAGGTTCCTACGTCTATGCATTGTAACAATGAGGTTGCGATATTCATTGCAGTCAATCCTACCTTTCATGAGCATACAAAGCATATGGAGGTTGACTATCATTTTGTGAAGGATATAATTATGAGGGAGGTTATCTCTACTCATTATACTCAGTGCTCTGAGCAGTTAGCAAACATACTCACAAAGGATCTTAGTATGGAGATGTTTGAGTCTTTATGTAACAAACTGGATATAATTGATATGTATGCTCCAACTTGAAGAGGAGTGTTAGAGTATATGGAGTTATTACTCATTTAATGTTAACCGGATTATTAGATATCCATTTACCTAATAGTGTCTAATATCCCTATATATGTAATCCTAACTACTCAATAACACAATAATCCTTCTTCTCTATCTCTTCTTACAAATTTAAAGAAAGTACAAGGAAAAATGTCTTATCAAGAAAATAAGCGAGACAAAAAAGGAAAAATACAAATAAACAAAAATTAACAAAACTAAACCGTCAGAAGGCCTTACAATAACAAATAAACATATCTGATTCCTCAGAGGCATCCATAGTTGGACACCACTCCAAAACTGAAGATATAATTCTATCTTGCATATTCTGAATGGCGAGATGCTTTCTCGAAAGATCCCATGGTTCCTGTCAATCCATCTAGTCCACCACAACGTATAAGGGAGGGTCCTCCAAAACTTCCTTTGTCATCCTTGCCACCTCTCCTTAGACCCCATAAATCCCGTAAAGTCTCTATTGATCCACCCTGAACCTTATCAAGAAACTCCCCCCAAGGAGCACCATCAGCCATGGACTATCCTACAATCCCATAGATGATGACAAAGATCCTCATGAACCATACAACAAAAGGCACATCTACTGGCTAAGTGAAAACCGCATATCAATGAAGAATCTGCCTTGTAAAACCTGAAACTTCAATGGACACTATTATTCCTGATCCAAGTATGACAATCCACCCGGATTCCTCCATAGGTCACGATTGAGAACTGAAATGAAATTCAGAAGTTCCATCCTTGAGGAGGATAAGCAATTTGTGTCCACATTTTCAAGAAAATCAAGCAAAGAAATGACAACCAGAGCTTCTCTAGCTATGAAATCCACTATTACAATTGTTATTGCCGCTGACAACTACTATGTAAGTTTTTTTTGCCGCTGACAACTACTACTCTGACAGCTACTACTCAGTAAGTTATTGTTACTATCGCCTCCACTACTAATTTGCTAACAGTTGTAATTGTTACCACTATCACTCTACATTGAGGGGGAGTCTTTACATATTTCTTGTCTTTTATGTAGAATCATTGTTTTAGTTATTTATCCTATGTAATAATTTGGAGCTTACAGACTCTAACTTGAGGGGGAACGCTAGAATAGATTGTGTTATTTAGATCCATGGGTATGTTGTACCTTGCTTGGTACAGGATATTCCTTTCTTGCTTTTAAAAGCCATGTAAACCTAAAAAAGGAGCATAGCTCCTTCTATCAAATTAATCAGATCTATCATGTTTTCTTAGTTTCTAAAGTATTTATTTCATTAATGAGAGTAATCCTACCATTCTTTCAAAAAAAAAAAATCCACCGAATGACATGAGGAAGGACGATCAATATCTTAAAACATTTGACTGCCTTCTAGTGGTTTTTCACTTGTCCCAAGAATAGCAAATTTACTCAAATTTTCTTAAGTCAAGGCAACCAATGAACAAACACCACAAGTGCTTACAAACCACAAATCAAAAGTCACATGGACGTGCCGATTGAAAATCCAAAATCCTACTCTAGAGAGCCTCTTCTATCAATACTTAACATCTCGCCACTTCATATCTGCTATGCAAAGGACTGTACTTCAAAACTGAATTGTTTAAAATCGAACCAGCCACAACATTATGCACAAACCCACCAACCATATCATGACTTCCTAAAATCACTACAACCATTACCCAAAAAATGATGTCGTCTAATCTACATTACAAAGACTGGTCACATGCCCAAGACATCCTACTTTATATTGTTTAAAAGTATGATAACCATGCTAGTGTGAATAGTCCCACATCACTTAATGAGAAGTAATGAGTGGAAACTATACAATCATGAGCCTATACTAGAATAAACTACATCTTAAACTTTTTTCTAATGATACGAAAATAAAAAAACTCTGATATAAGTAGGTCATGGACTACAATCACGGATCGTGAACTGGACTAATGGACTTTGGGCTAAGGCCATGACAATGAGATCCCCATGGACTCTACGAAGTGGCAACATATAAGATGATCATCAATCTGACTTCACATCTCTAACACTTACATATTCTTTCAACTCTATTTTCTCTCCATATTAAATGTTGTAAGAACTATTCATTTTAAACATATAATAAGTATTTTTACGTATAATTTACATATTTATTAAATATTTTTAGGTACTACTTATACTTCAAGATATTTGTATTATATTTATGTAACGTATTTTAATATCATACATGTTTAAGAAAGTGGATCTAAATAGTCCTAGATGTACATTATTGCTTACTTTAACTTATCTTAGAGTTTCAAATCAAAATTCAAAGTTTTTTGATCATTTTCACGAACTTCTATAATTTTATCATGTTTCCACTCACATTTCAACCTACTTCTGATATGTTTTCCATTTTTATCCGACCAAAGTCCGACACGAAATCAATATTTAAAATTATAAATGTGATGACCTCATTGGTATGTATTTTCCAACATCACTCAGTGAAAAGTGATGAGTGAAGGCTATACAGCCATAAGCCTACACTATAGTACTATATGACAAGCATTTTTTTCGACTACGGTCATGGATCGTGGACCGAGCTAGTAGGCCTGAGGCTTGGATCATGACAAATACCTCCTACCACATCTACAATTCAACAATTTCCTTGTCGTCAATAGTTGGCAGCCTTCACACCTTAGTCTTGTTTCATAATGTTTGCAAATAAGTGCTAGCCTTGACATTTTGAGTTTCAAACCTGAACCTGACCCCAATATAATGTGTTGAAGCCATGTCTTTCTTTACAGTAAAAGAAGGGAAAAAGAAGAATGACATGACTAGGAGCAATCTCAACGGGAAAAAAGGGTACCACAATTCCTAAAAATTAACTGTTTAATATGAACCACCGATTACAAATGAATCTCAACTTCTTTTCAAGAGGCACTACATATCAACCATTGACCACAAATGCATCTCAATATTTTGTTTCCAAGAGGCAATGCTTCATATATAAGGTTAGTTGTCAAGAAATTAGTCTATTATTATTATTATTATTAGTAGTAGTAGTAGTAGTAGTAGTAGTAGTAGTAGTAGTAGTATTGGTAAAACTAGGGTTTTATATTTAACAACTACCATGTTTAACTTATGGAAGAAACATTTATTACTTTTATACTTCAATAAAAAATACAACACTATTTATTTAGTGTGTTATGAATCCAATGAGTGCAAAGTAAGGTTGCGAGAGGGATTTCCACCAAGTCACCCAAACAACTAGAATCTTTCATATAGTCAACTTCAAAAGCCATTGTAAGTTTGTTACTGCGTACAGTAATTGTTGAAATATGTACATCCAACTCAAAAACAATTGGTAATGTATGAAGAGATTCATCTATATACAATCATAAGTCTCAGTCTTTACTTTTTTAATGTGGGACTATTCCAACACTTCCTTCATTTGTGGTCTATTTTAGGTTCAACAAGTGTCTCTTTTAAACATAGATGGATGTGTATACACTTAGGCCCATTTAAACCTCTTTTAGTTCTGATAGTAAGTTAAAAAATAGACATTCAACTCAAAACTAATTGACAATGAGTGAAGGAATCCGTCTATATATAACTACAAATCCTAGTCCTCACTCGTTCAATGTGGAACTATTTCAACAGTAATAACCTAAGGCTTTATCAAAAATGTCTTCTACTAGGTTAGGTTGAAGGTGACAACTTTTCCATGGAGCCATGGGTGCAAGGAACAAAGTAAAAGTCTTCAAATGCATATAGCTTAGTAGGCTACTTATCCTTAGTCCAATTATATGGTGATGTTCTGCAAGTCCATCAAGCAACCTCACAAGGTTGGGGTAGCAAACTTGATAAATAGGTTATATATTTTTTCTTACCATATAACTTGGATAATACGTTCCCATGTATTGGGTTAATGGGTACGCGTCTATGCAAGCCATATACCCATTTATGTATACATTATCTCTCCTCTACAAAGAGGTAGTTTTTTAATCAATGTTACGCTTTTATTGTATAGTTTTTAATAAAGGTTATGCTTTTCTTTTCCTGTTTCTACACTTATTCTGAATTTTATTTTCTTGGTTTTTATGCTTGCCCAAGTTTTCAATAAAGGCTTGTCAGAATCTCCTACCATAGAAAAACTTGGCTGAACAACTGCTTTAATCAAGGAAACTTTTGTTGCATTGTTGTGTAGTCATTATCAGCCACAAACGTTTTCTTATGTTATCTAAATTCAATTGCAACTATGGTGAATTCAGCTAAAATAGTGTAGTCATATACAATGAATGCATGACCAACTGAGGTATCTCAAAAGCCATTTCAAGAAGAGCGAGATGCAAAAACTAGACATAAAGCATATCATAATGTGGATGGTGCTGGAAAAGATCAACAGTATTTTCATAATAATTTACAGAAATTCTGACCTTTGCATCTTGGGAAAATCCATTTGATTTTAGTGAAAATAATGACTTGAGAACCATCAGACGAGGCAATTGGGGCATTAGAATTACTACAGTATATTTCTTTTTACATGGATAAGGCAAAATCCTCTGCAATGCCGCCTTTGTTGTTGATGGCACCAATAATGTTCTAACATTAGTGCGTGCATCATCTTGGGTCTGTATATGAAAGAGAGAGGAAAAAAACCTTCATCAATGGTACAAATAACCGAAAATATCATCATCACTTGAGGAAATTGGATATGACAAGTATCTCTTTTTAACAGACAAATAGTTACAAATATGCCATACTACAAAAAATGGCATGACTGTCTACCTGAAAGGATTTGCTGACATCACCAAAATAGGTCCGTGACTGGTAACTATGTATAATTCGATCCATCCAGTAATAGTTTTCCTGCAAGAAGAGGAAGTGTCATGATCTTCAATGATTTAGTATCCAACAACCATAGAATTAAACGTCGGTTTCGTGTCAAACTTCGGTTCGACAAAAATAAGAAATGTGTCAAACATCGGTGAAAATGTCGATGGAAACGCAATAAATTTACGGAAATCCATGAAAATAGTCAAAAAACTTTAAATTTTAATTTGAAACTCTTAGATAAGCTAAAATAAGTAATAATCTACATCTTAAACTACTTAAATTAACTTCTTCAATATGTATCACATTAAAATACAGTAGATGGACCTAACAGAAATATCCTAAAGTATAAATAATACATAAAAATGCTTAATAAAGGTTTAGGCTAAATCATTATGCTACATGACCTAAATAATACTTAAATCATTATGTTAAATCCTTAAAAATTATAAAAAATCACTCATTTTATAGAATCATTATGTTAGATCTATCATCTATGTGATGAATTGAAATATTATTAGGCTAAATTTTTATTTTTTAATTAATTACAAATTAAATATGAAAATTTCTTAAATAAAAGAAAAGATTTACTACATAACAAAGACTTAAAGAAAAAAAAAGAGAGAAAATGATGGTTACAGACATAAACTTGGACATGATAGGACGGAAGCTTTCATCACTAAGCCTTATCAAACTATTAACTACTATATTATACTTCATATGTATTTCCAATTTGTTGGAAGATAGTAAAACTTCTTTTGCAAGAAAAGACCCCAAAAAAAAAAAAAAAAAACAAATATAAGCCTAGATCTCTCATGTCGTCACAACTCACAAGCTTTAAAAGAAAAAAAAGGGATCGACACATATCACACATGTCAACATTCAACAGACTTTAAAAGTAAAAAAAAAGAAAAGGGCACAGGGACGAACTTGGTTGGAGGCTGCAGTGAAGCGACGCATTCATAGAGAAATCTAGAAGACAAAGGCAGATCGACGGAGAGAAGGGCGGACGACGCAAGAGAAGCTTGAGGAGAACTCGAGAAGGCACTGGACAGCAAAGGCGGACAACGCAGGACGATCGACGGCATTGGATGGCAAAGGCGGTCGACGTAGAACGGGCGATGGTGCTGGATGATGGACGGTAGGATGTTTGGTTGAACGACTGTTGGAGAAACTTGAGGAAGAGGAGGAGAGGAGATGGGAGAAGGTGCAGCTGATCGACAAAAGGAATCAGTGGCTTTTAAAGCTGCGTAGTCCGTGTCAATTTGTGGAGGAGGTGTGTCGGCCGATATGTGAAATTTTGCGTTAAAAACTACCAAACATCCGTCAATGTCCACCGATGCCTCCGACATCCACCAAAATATCGTCCGACATGAGTTAAGTCGTGACATACGTTTAAATGTCGTTTCTATAATTTTACTTATGGATACGTGTCTGCGAAATGTCGCCGACACAGATCGACATTTGGCACTATGCCAACAACATATAAAGTACTCAATAAACAACCTGTAATCCATTTTCATGGGCTCGTTGTTCAATCTCAAGGATGGTTGCAACATCCTGTTCTGATGGGCCTCCTTCCTGAAGATGAGCAATTTCATCAAGTGCTACATTGACCTGCAAATAACTACCGTGTATTAAAAGGGGCTTGGCAACTAGTCATGCCAGAAAACATTTGTAGGCTCATAAAATTAAAGAAATCCCAGTTTTTCAGCTTAAAATGATCTCCTATTTGAACTTTGACTAGTAAACAAGAACCTACAAGCTTCCAGGAGATATCCGGATCACACAGAAACCTGAGGCTAACATCCCCACGGATGTCACTGGTTCTGGAAGGTTTATTACCACCCAGGAAGACAGAAACCCCAACAGAATAAACCTGAAGAACACATTTATATCACAAAATTGAGGAAAAATAAAAATTTGAAGTATTGAATGCATGAAATTCCATAATCTGACACACAGTAGCTAGAAGAAAAACCTGCCCATGTTTGAATCGTAGAGCTTGCAACATCTTCATTTCCAGAAGCTTGCTTAAAAATCCAACGAAGTGAAACTCTTCCACCTTTAAATTGATGACACACAATAAGCAAAAGTGAAAAGAACAATACTTGATATTTAAAAAAACTTCATGAGCACCCATTCAATTATATATTATCCAGATTGACAACTAAAAGGCCAGAAGTTGCTACTGACAATGGATGGATTCTTCAACTCCACAGGGAAGGCTAGCTGAACACAGCATTGGGCTTCCACCATTGGGCTGCGAACAGCTTCTCTGCAGAAACAGTATACATCTTTTGTTCAGAAAGCAATCCTCTTTCAGGTGAAAAATAGGAAAAGAAAATCTACAGTGTTATAGCACTATATTAGGAGTTTAAGATACCCAAATGAAGTAATATCCATATCAACCTGATGATTTTTGCAGGAAAAGTGAATGGTAGGCCTTTCAGACCATCCTGGTGGAAATGTAAAATAGCTTTGGAAGGTCTTGGAATTCCACCCTACAAGTAAACAACAAAAGATGTAAGAAGTTTACTAAGTATTCTGAACTTAATTTGACATTAAGACACTAACCAAGTACTGCAATACTAAAGGGAGAGCCACTCCTGGATCAATATTTCCAACAAGTACAACAGTAAAAGTTGAGGGATCTTTAAAGCAACTATTGAAATATTCACATGCTTTTATAGGATCCACCTTGCAAAGGTCAGGAATCCGAATTGGCTGCATCTCAGAGAAAGTTTGCATTAGAAAAGTGATTAAAATATGTATGAGCTCAATAAAATAGACGAGTGCGTACCCTGAAAAAATATGAGTTTCCATAGTTGAGCTCTCTAACACGATTTGCAAGAGCAGTATATGGGTCCCTTTCTTGTGCACGAATTTCCTCTTCTGTCATTTGCATGACAATTTTCACATCTTCCTCACCAGGTACAACATTTGTTGTGAATAGTTGGTAGACAAGCTGCAGTCATTTGTATACTTAAATTAAAAGGTTAGTAAGATGCAAAGCAATACTATGTAACTAGATTAATCAGAAGTACAATGCCAAGAAAGCGTACCAAGAACCACACAAAGAAGTCAAATGCATAAAACCAACTGAAAGCGCTAAAAGTTATCGCATGTATCAAGCAATGCTATGTGAGTCATGAGATTATAAATCACTACAAAATTGCCATTGCTTGATACATGTATTTACACAGCTTTTTCTAGATAATAATTAAAAATATTGAATGTATATTAGTGGGTCTTGCAGTTAAGCTCCCTTCTGCCTTTGCACTCGAGAGTCAATCTCTGTAGCAATATAAAACACCTAAACAATAGCATACTAATTCTTGTACAACTCCAATATTCTATTCTATCACAGCCTTTCAAGATGAGACAGGCATGAATACATAAGATGAAATTTCAAGTCACTTATAAGGTCTTTATATAGATGAGTGCTTACTCGGATGTAGCAACAATGCAATCATTGTGCTACAGTGCTACACTTGAAAAGAAAGATTGTACAATCTATTGTGGACACCATGGCGAAGAAGAATCATGAAAGAACTTTAACAATGTATTGGAACACTCAAATATTAGGCATCCTTCTTTGCAAGCCAATTGAATAACAAATTGAACAGATACGTGCAGCTATAGTAAATGCACAATGGGATGATGATGAGGAAAATTTCAAAGTATAACACCAGAACTTGAAAACAAACAAATTTTCCACATCCTCCTTCACATACCATAATATGTATGAGTGCGACACTATATTTGAGAATCTCAAAACCATGCAGTACTATTCCGAATTTGGGCGGTTTAAGAATTCTGGTCCTCAATGGACAACTAATTCAAAGTATATGTTGGAATAGTCCCATGGCAGAAAGTATAGAGACCAGACTTTTGTTAATACATAGATAGAAACCTCCACTCATTGTCAATGGTTTTGAGTTACATGTTCAATTTACTCCAAATGATCCCAATATAGAGACATCCGATCATCCATTAAGAGATGTGTAGGACCCAAAAAGCATGAGGGGTGTGTTAGAATAGCCCCACATCATGAAGTATAGGGACCAGACTTGTGTTGACATACATATGAATCTCACCACTCTTCGCCAATTGATATACAAATAAGGCACCTTTTTTTTCTCTGCGTTCTCTTGAGCTTTGAAATAAAAAATTCCTTGCACTTCTCAGAAGAAGTTGGATGTTCAATCTAATAGTATATATTTTCCAGTCCATGTCCTTTTTCAAAATATTACAAATCTCAATGACACTGTTTCAAACCACAGACAATCTGGTATTGACCTGATTTAAATTCCCTTCATTATGAAAAGATTAATAATCCAAATCAAGCCTAACAATTCTGTATTCCCCTCCAGCATACTACCACAACTCAAGATTCTTGCAATGATCACAGCAATACCTTCCTATAAGACGTCAGTATGTCAATAGCATTCCATTCACATAATACCTATTTCACTTGTTAAAGTATTTCTGTTTAGACTTTATTTTATTTTCTCAGGATCCTATTGATCTAGGATCCATTTATCTCCATGTACTCTACCCATACTCTCTACTATGAGGGTAGACACCTTAGTTAATTTTATTCTCCTGTTATGTTTAACATCACTACATTGTGATGAACCTCTTGCAAAAAGCAAGCATGAAGGCTATCATGGAGAAAAAGCACTAATATAGATGTAAGTGATTTTCAGCATGCATATAACAGAATCCAAGCACAAAAAATACTAAGGGGTAAGTGGGTAAGTATGCTTCTCATCGTTCGCAATTGACTCAAAGATATAGTGGCACAAGGAGCGCATGAAGTATTTCGTGCATCTGCCAACAGAAAAACTCTCTTTCGAGAAAAGAGAGTGTATAGGGAAGGCTGAACCATATCCAACTCAATTCAGGCTCGACTCAGTTATGCCTGATTTAGCCTTGAGCTTTTCCAGCTCCGATGATTAATTGCCAAAGCTCAGTCTGCCAGGCTTGTTGATATCTTGAGCAAATCCACCTCTGCATCCCATTGCTCCAATGAACTGTAGCCAATATACTACAGGTGCAATCACGTATTGTGACCAGCAGAATAAAATACATTTCTTTTATCAAAGTAATCACTTTAGTCCAGAGCACAATAAGCAGCTAACAAAAAATAGCAGGATTGACATTCTTTCCCTGTGACCATTCTAACATTCCTCGACATCCAGAATGTCTACCAGATTGCCACTGGTATACACATTTAAGCTTTCCAACAGACCTTGTCACATAACTATTCCAAGAATGCATAAAGAGATTTCAAATATGCACATATTTTGAAAAGAAAAAAAGAAATGGTTTTAAAATAACATGTTTTAAAAAGATTTTATGCTTGTCTACAATAAAGATTTGTAAGTTTTGGTGGCTTCTCAGGTTTTGGACTTGGTGCTGTCGAAAAAGGCAACCGTGTGGCTTTGAAAGTTGAGTGTTAGCAACTTCAATTTCGGTTTGTTGGTAGTTGGTGGATGTGTAGTGGGTGACTATTAAATGTCACTCGTGTATGTTTTTGGTGATTTTTCTTATAGATGCAAATGTTAAGGATACAATCCAATCTAATACATGTAGTTAGAATCACATAACCGTACACCACAAATTCTAGGTAGAATTAGACTTTCTTGAGTTTTGTTTCTGTTTATTTAATAATTTATTTAAATTTCCTATATTTTTTATTAAGTATTTATTTAATAATAACTCTAAGTAGATTTGGTACTAGTTTGTGACACCGCAGGCATTACAAAATAGTATCAAAACACTAGGTTATTAAGTACACTAGTTTAGGGTGTTCGGTCTAATCACTTCGTAAGACTACATGACATGAGTCATCTGCAACTGAATTATTTCATGATTTTGCATAAATTTCTGGTTACTTGCAGGATGTCGCTTCGAGGAAA
The DNA here is from genome assembly GCA_024699735.1 of Posidonia australis. Lineage (NCBI taxonomy): Eukaryota > Viridiplantae > Streptophyta > Magnoliopsida > Alismatales > Posidoniaceae > Posidonia > Posidonia australis. The sequence continues at coordinate 29,078 of JAMKQA010012854.1, forward strand.
AGGTAGAGGGAAGACTCTTGTTTCGAGCTCAAAAACTGATGAGGAGAGATGATGGCATGAAATACAAAATGAGCCTAAGGAAGACACTATTTTGCTGGGAAGAGCAGTGTCAGATTCAGCCAGATAGGAATCCAGAAGTGATCCGTAGGTGAAGAGAGTTCGCTTCCTTTGTGGACAGGTAGAGCATTTAGTGGCATCGTGTCCTTATTAACAGTAGACACGAATCAATACGATGTGCTATAATCAAGGAAAGTCAGAGCAAATACAAAGAAACCATCCTGATCTCCCCAAAAGAATTTGGAAAGCACCACACTAACCCAACAGAGGATGCATATCTACGATTGTCATTCCAAATGTTGGATCCTCAAGGAATGACATGGAAGGTAAGGAACAGTAATTTGACTATGTGATGTAACTCTCCATTCCTTGATATAATTGTGTATAACCAACACCTAAGATTAATGATGATTGTTGTTGTAATTGTTGTGTATGTAGTTCCTAGGCTATTTTCTGGTAGCAGATTAGACGACTAGAGTGTTATTTGACTCAGTAAATTCATTATCATCCATCTCTGAGTTTCTTTACAGCAGTGATTGGAGATGAGCCAGCTAAATTAGTTTTTCATCTCAATGTAGTGACTCCATTAGAAGACCACGGTTTAGCAAGGACATGCCTGCGGTCAGTTGGTATTAGGTTGAGTAACGAGCAAGGTTCTAAATATCGATTTCACGTTGGACTTCGGTAAGTTGAAAAAAGACATGTGTCTACAAAATGTCCGTATGTCGATATCGTGTCAGTGAAAATACAGTAAAAAAATTCACACTTGTTCAAAAAACTTCTATGACAATATCGTCTCATAGTCATGTTGATAAATTGCAAATAAGACACGTGTCAGCGAAATATCGACGACACACATCGACATTTTGTACTTTGGTGACGAGAGCTTTATAGTTAGTTCAATAGTGATAGACATACAATAGTATGATGTCATACTAGACATGGATGGGCTGACGCAACACTTAACATTAATCAACTGTGCTAAGAAGAAGATACTAGTAGAGTGCTTGAGACAAGGTTGTGTTCTGTGTAGAGAATGAAATTAGGTAAGCTAAAGCTCGTGATCTCTGCAATGAAGGCTTACCTTTCTCTGATGAAGGACTGCGTGGGGTACCTAACCAGTGTGGTCGTTTTGTCCTCATAAATTCTGAGAATGTAGGACATTTCAATTGTTTGTGAATACCCAGATGTCTTCCCTAAGGAGTTACCTAGAGTACCGCCACACAAAAGAATTGAGTTCCTGATTGAATTGGTGTTGAGGTTAGGCTTTTCAAGGCTTTATGCAAAATAACACCTACAAAGTTGCAAGAACTTAGTAGACAATTGTAGAAGTTGCTGAACAAAGATTTATCAGACTCAGTGTGTCATCTTGGGATGCCACCATCTTATTCCTTAAGAAGAAACTTGGTTCACGTCAACTGTGCATGGATAATCGAATGTTGAATTAGATTACAGTAAAGAACAAGTATCCCTTACTAAGAATGGATGACATGTTCTACTAGATATAGTCAGCCTCTATCTTTTCGAAGATTGACTAAAGGTCAAAATACCACAAGTTGAAGATTCAAGAATTGGACGTCCACAAAACAACATTTCAAACTTGGTATGGTCATTACAGGTTCTTGATGATGTCTTTTGGGCTAATGAATGTTCCAACTGCATTTGTAAACCTAATGAATAGCGTGTTCAGACCATATCAGGATCAATTTGTGATGGTATTTGTTAGATTTGTACTGGTCTATTCTCCAGATGTAGTAGAGAAAGGACTTGGTTACACACCATAGGTTTTGGATAGAATTAGGTTTTCTTGAGTTTTTGTTCTAGTTTATTTATTAATTTATTTAAATTTCCTACATTATTTATTAAGTATTTATTTAATAATAGCTTTGATAAGATTGTTAGTAGTTTGTGACATCGAAAGCATTACAATAATATAACTCTAACACTCCTTTTTAAGCAAGAACATATATATCTATCATTCCCAATGAGGCACATAAAGTCCCAAATACATCTACATTCAAACCCTTTGGTGAAGATGTCAACTAACTGTTTCGAGAATTGAGTATAAGGTGTAGAAATAACACCTCTCGTTACCATATCTTTCACATAATAACAGTCAATCTTTATATGTTTTGTGTGCTCATAAAAGATAAAATTATCAGAGATAAATATAGCAACCTGGTTGTTACAAAGCATAAGCATAAACGTCTCGATAGGAAAATCAAGTTTCAACAAGAATGAACTGATCCATATTATCCCACATGCTGTCTAAGCTATAGATCTATACTTTGTCTCTACACTGAATTTGAAGAACACATTCTACTTCTTGCTACGCAAAGTGACTAGATTACCTCCTACATATGTACAAAAGTCCAATGTGGACTTTCCATTTACCTTATCTCCAACATAACCTAAGTCTAAATAAGCCTCAACTCTCAGACGATCACCCCTGTAATCCTCCTGTAAACAGACCCTTTCATGACACATCCTTGACATCGGTTAGAATGCATAAAGTTCCACTTCAATGTATTCACCTAAGCTCATGCATGAGTTGACTAAGTAGACTGACTGCGTATGATATATGAAACCCAATGACTGTCAAGTATATGAGTTTTCCAATTAATCGTCTATACTAACCAAGATCTTCTAAACCTATTGTGTTGAAAGAGAAGAGGTCATTCTCATTAGAGAGGAGTATTATATATATATATATATATAATGGGTTGTAAGGAATAGAATCCATATAACATACAAGATCCATTAACCCACTAACACATTAAATATAACACTAACACTCCCCCTCAAGCTAAAACAAATATATCTAACATGCCTAACTTATTACATAATCCATCAAAGACCCAACACTCAGTCCCTTTGTGAAGATATCTACCAACTGTTTGGAAGTTTGAGTGTATAGAGTACTAATGCGACCAGATAACACCATACCTCTAATATAATGATAATCCATATCTATATGTTTAGTTTTCTCATAGAAAGTAAAATTGTTCGTAATAAAAATCACTGTCTGATTGCCACAATGAATGACCATGGAAAGATCAATATGAACACCAAACTCTATTAGTAGGGATCGAAGCAACCTGTCTGAATCATTGCTCTATATTCTGCTTCTGCAATGGATCGTGAAACGACATTCTACTTCTTGTTTCTCCAAGTGACCACGTTACTACCTACATAAGTGCAATAATCCAATGTAGATTTCTTGTCTCCTCGATCATCTACAAAGTCAAAATCTGAAAAAGCTTCAGTTTGTAGGTATCTATGTTTCCTGTAAATCAAGTCCTTTTCAGGCGTACTCATAATGTAAACAAGTACACATAAAGCTCCTTACCAATGCACCTGTCAGGACTCATGCATAAATTGATTTAGAAATCCTACTGCACATGAAATATTCAAGTGATAGTCAAATAGATTAACATGCCTATCAAGTGTCTCAGGTTCCTCCAACGGCACCAATGACTTATCCCAAAAAGAGGAGTTCTGCTCTATAAACGTACTTTCTGCTTTGCACCATAAGAGTCTTGTATCATGTAGTAAATCTAGAGCATGCTTCCTTTAAGATAGAATCATTTTGTCCTTACTATATGCAAATCTAATCCTAAGGAAATATTTAGATTTGCCTATATCCTTGGTGACAAAGTACGTAGACAGATATCCTTTGTCTCTACAAGCCCAATAGTATCACTGCTTGTCAAGAGAATATCGTTTACACAGACTGTCAAGAACACAACCTGTTGTTCTTAACTTGATAGAGACTAAATGATCAACAACACACTTTCTAAAACCATTGTCCAAATTAACTTGGCTTAACTTCTAAAACCATGCTCTTAGACTTTACTTCAGTCCATATATTGTCTTTTGAAGTAGACAAACATGATTCTCCCTTTAAGCAACAAGTCCAAGAGGTTACTCCATGTAAACCTACTCAAACAAATCTTCATACAAGAAAGCATTTTTTACATCCAACTGATGCAAAAACCAAAATTAAATGATAGTAAGAGATAAAAGAACTTAGATAGAATTGAGACGAACCACAGGAGAAAACCTCTTTGTATAGTCGACGTCGTAAGTCTGTGTAAAGCCCCGTGCCACCAAATAAGCTTTGTAGCGTTCAACAAAAACATCTACCTTACGTTTGACTATGAACACCTACCGACAGCCAACTATCCTTACTCCTTCAGGACGAGTCACAAGTTCCCCTGTACCTCGAGATACTAATGCTTGCATTTCTTCAATCATGGTAGATTTCCAATAAGGAATTTGAAGGACTTCTTGATAGTATTTGGAAATAAACTCTACAGGAATAGACAAAGCAAAATGATAACTCTACAAGAATAGACAATGCAAAATGACAAAAAGAAAAATGAAAGTTGTCATAAGTAACAAAGGTAGATATAAGATGAGCTGTAGTGAAACGACTACCTTTACATAAAACTATAAGAAGGTTGAAGTGAGTAAGATCCGTAAACGTTGAAGGTAGAGCAATCTACCGAAAAAAGCATGGGTGATCGTTGACGACGATGATACACCTACGAGGATTTCGATACTTACTGTTCAACTTGGACCAACTCATCATGTACTGTAATAGATACTGATGAAGGAAGAGGAACAAACTCAACAATAGAAACATACTCTGCAGCCTCAAAAAAGAATTTGGACTCAAGGAAAGTGACATCGGTAGAAACAATAAAACGATACATAAGAAAATGAAACCATTGATAGTTTTTTTGAGTTTTGAAATATCCTACAAAGACACATTTCAAGACTCGAAGAGCAAGTTTATCAAGTCCAGGTATGCAATTTTGAACAAATGTAACACAAACAAACACTTTAAATTGAAGGACAAATAGTTCCTGATTAGGACATAACCTTCTAAGAGGAACCTCTCCTTTAAGAGAAGTACAAGGCATACAATTAATCAAGTATACGGTAGTAAGTACCACAATAAACCACAAATACTTAGGAACCTGCTTTTCAACAATAATGGTGCATGTCACATCTAAAATGTGACAATATTTGCATTCAACTACATAATTTTTTTGAGAAGTATGTGCACACGAGGTTTGATGCAAGATTCCCTTGAAGGAACAGTAGTCTTGAAGATTGGTTTGTAACAATTCCAATGCATTGTTAGTACGAAAAATCATAGGTAAGATAGAAAATTGATTTATAATTTTAACAAAAAAAATTTTAATATCATCAAACACATGTTATTTATTCTTCAAAAGGTACACCTAAAACATACGAGAGAAGCCATCAACGAAAACAATATAATATCTATAATCAAAAGACAAATCATGATTAGGTCCCTAAATATCACAATGTACTAGATCCAAAGGATTCTAACTCGAAGTTAAAAACTGAGGTTTCTAGGTAGCATGCTGACATTTACTTAACTTACATGACTTACAAACAAATAACTCTAAAAACACCCATGGAATAACCTACTGAAGGCACGAAGGGACGAACATCTTAAATGACAATGCCATAACAAAGAAAAGTTCACCATTGAACAATTGTAGCAAGTCCTCGTAAAATATCATCATGAACAGCATGTATACAATGTGGCCTCACTTACGGCTCAAACCAATCCACCTCTTCGTCTGAAATCCTTAAAAGTACCATGGAAAGGGTACAAAGTCATAGAACAATATAGCTGTTTAGTGATTACACTAATGAAAAATAAATTTACAAGAAAATTAGTAACAAAAAGGACTTTTTCAAGGATGATTTGAGAAAAAACATGAACAACTCCTTCTCCTGCTACTGGGCAACTCCAACTATCAACTATGGAAACAGAATTGATGTCTGATAACTAAGAAAGATGAGTAAAAAGATCTCAAGTGCCTATCATGTAGGAAGAGATTCCCAAGCCTATAATCCAATCACTGTCCTAGAAAGTAAGCAAAGCACGTGTACTTGATGTTGTGACATGAGAGGCAATCACAGTGGACAGAGTGGCTCGTATATGAAAGAACTACTCATACTCAGCCTGATGAATAGTCACAATCTAAGAAGAGAACCTTGATGATGAAAAATCTAAGACAGGTGACTCTGATGACACAAGATATACTAAAGGAGGCCATCCAAACTTGTCCCAACATCTACCAAAAGTGTGGTTACTACGACCATAATGGTCACACTAGCGATCGTCACACAACTGTGTCCACGTTCACGAGTACTTTGGGTGCCACATCCTCTCGAAGATGCTACCATCGCCGTACAACTGAGGAAGCCAGAGAAGCAGTAGAAACATGTTGGACTTGTGAGAAAGTCGACTAGAGAGTGGGAACAAAATTGACACCAAGAATCTATCCTCTAATTTAATTGGCAAAATTAGGCTGTAGGCCGACTAGGAAGAGTGTCAGTGCTAACTCTTCTCTGTATTCCTCTATCTTGGAAAGATCTACAACAATAGACTGATACACCTCCAACTTATCTAACACAGATCCCATAGTACTATAAACATCTTCTACGTAGTGACCCCCCTGCTTGTGTGTAAATAACTATTCATAGATCTCACATATTCTGACAATATTCTTCTAATTTTCATATGTACTACGAAAAGTATCCCAAATCTTCTTTACAAGTTTAAACATCATGACGGAGCGAACAACACCTTCATCCATACTATTCATTATCCAGGAAATAACTACGTAGTCATCAATAAACCATTCCTCATAGGCAACAACCTTAACATCTGTTGGAGGATGTATGATGAGTTGTATTTTCCTATGGCCATCAAGGAATGTCTCAAAAGTTTGAGACTATAACAGATAATTCTTTCCTATCAACTTGATTGACGTTACAACAAGCCCTTTAAGCAATAAATCACAAGAACATGCCATGGAAAAGATCAGCACAGGTCTGATTTGTCAAAAAAGAAACTGATTTGTGGGGTAAAAAACCCGATATAGACTACAAAAGACTTCAAAATTCACTGAAACTTAGAACATATAATTGTTGTCCTAGAGAAGTTAGGTATTACATACTTACTAGTAGCAACATGAACTTTGACAACAGATGGTAACTGTAAAAAACAACGATTGCCTCAGAAACAATGATAAGAAGGACTGATCAGGCCAATCGACGGTGGAAGAGGGGATAGGAGGAACCCGAGGTAACCACTGATATCTATCTAATAGCTAAAAGGCCTGTGTACGCCAGAAAGAGGAGTTTAGGTGCCACTGGCAGAGGCAGAGGGCATTTTCTGGTGACTGGCTTGCCGAAATCTGACAGACGATGGCCTGGAAGGTCAACGACGACTAGGTGTGGCTTCTTGTGCTAGGGTTTGTAACCTTACTTTGGTACCATGTTGTATTAAAAGAGAAAAGGTCATTCACATTACAAAGAAATATTACATATATATATATATATATATATATATATATTGGATAGTAAGGAATAAAATCCATATAACATACAATATCCATTAATCCACTAACACACTAAATATAGCACTAACACTAAAAAATCTGAAGTAGTGTCCCAAAAAGGTGGTGTCAACTCAATAGGAATATTCTCTGGCTTGTAACCTAAAAGGCCTATCTCATAAAAAAGATAAAGAACATACTTCCTCTAAGACGATGTCATCCTCTCCCTGGTATATGCAAACTCAACACTCAGAAAGTATTGTGGCTTTTCCATGTCTCTAGTGATAAAGTGTGTCCTAAGGTACTCCTTCGTCTCTCTAATACCTGCAGCATCACTACCTATCAACAAAATATTAACAACATAAACTGTTAAAAACACACACCCATTGAAAGTCCTTCTGTAGAAAATAAAATGATCAACAACACATCTCTAAAAATCGCCTACCATAACCACCTAACTAAATTTCTCAAGCTAAGTTCTGAGACTCTATTTTAGGCCATTAATAATCTTCTTCAGTCTTCATACTCTATCTTCCTCCTAAGTAACATACTCGAGAAGTTACTCCATAAGTACTAAATCAGTAAAATCACTATATAAGAAGACATTCTTCACATCCAGCTCACACATCTCCCATGGTTGATTTATGACAATAGACAAAATGTCCTTGATAGAATTCAACCTAACAACTAATGAAAAAGTCTTTGCATAATTGACACCATGTCTAAGTAAAGGCTCAATCACCAATCTAACTTTGTACCTGTCAATTGTCCCATCTGCCTTATACTTTGCAGTATAAACCCATGTACAGATAACTATGATTGCTTGTACAAGATAGGTTACCAACTTCTAAATGCCACGAGACATCAATGTTGCTATTTTCTCATCCATGACTGCCTTCCAATGAGAGATTAACAAGGCCTCCTGACAATTCCTAAAAAGAAACTTAGAAAAGATAGACAAGACAAAACTACGAAAGGATGGATGAAGAGAGTCATATAAAAAAAAGTTAGAAACTGAATGAGTAGTACAAGAACATGTACCCTTTTGTAATACAATTGGAAGGTCGAAACTGGTAGAAGGTTCATTTACATCTACGGAAGACGGTTCTATCAAAGGAGGTAGATGTATCTATTGGTTGCGACGATATATTTATAAAAGACAAAACATCTCTTTGTCCACAATAGGAGAGTCATTTCCACTAGTAACAAACGACTAAACTACAAATGATAAAGGGAGACATTCGACCTCAAATGTAGTATCATCAAAGTACAACTGAAACTCAAAAAAGGTGATATCAGCTGAGACAACATATCATTTGATGGGAGAATGAAAACAACTATAATCTTATTGAGTCCTAAAGTGACCCACAAACACATACTTGATCAACCTATAAGACAACTTATCAAGTACAAGAAAGAAATCCTAGACAAAAGCAACACATCCAAAAACCCTAGGAGATAAAAGAAAAAAGCTTAGCATCTGATCAAAGACACCAAAGAGGAATCTTACGGCCTAAAGGGATAGAAGACATTCTATTTATTAAATAAGAAGCTGTAAGGACAGAATTAAACCACAAGTTTCTTGAAACATACATCTACAACATAACGGTACACATGACATCTAAGATATGTCTGTGTTTGTGCTCAACACCATTTTGTTGAGACGTGTGGAGAAAAACGGTCTGATGTATAATTCCTAAGGAGGTACAAAAAGACTGGACGTTAGATTGAACAAACTCAAATGCATTGTCTGTACCCAAATATTTGAGACTAATAGTAAATTGATATTTTATTTTACTAATAAAAATTGTAAGTACATCAATGACATGACTACGATCTATAAATAAATAAATCCAAGACGCACGTGAAAAATAATCAACAAAAACAATATAATAACGATGACCAGACACAGATTGGACTCTAACTGATCTCAAATATCACAATGAATTAATTTAAACAAACTTTGACTCAACACAATGTGTAGATTCCTAAAGGTAGCACAATAGTGTTTATCTAACTAACATGACTCAATCAAACGTGGATACAAAACCAAGGTAAAGCTTGCAACAACTTCCTGTGAAATCGATAACCTAGTCAGTAGTACCATAGAATGAATGACTCTAAAATGGATACCATAGATGCGACTCTAAAACGGATACCATAGATGCGACTCTAAAACGGATACCATAGATGCTAATCATCGTGATATGCCATCACGAACCAATAGATACACGCCATGTTTACATTCACGACCCAAACCTATCCTTCTCCCCATCTACAATTCCTGAAATATGTAGGGGAATGAAAAAAAAAAAAGGGTCACATAATAAAGCAACTATTTCGTAATGGCATTAATAAAGAAAAGATTAACAAAAAAATCAAGTACATATAGAACTTTTTCTAATATATGTTGTGAAGAGGCCTACACAACACCTTCTCCATTAACATGGCAAGAATAACCACTAGCCATAACAACTGAACAGATATCAGAAAGCTAGGATGAATGGGTAAAAAGGTCTTTTGTACCTAACATATGAGAGGAGACACCTGAGTCAATGATCCAGGAGCTATCTCTAGAGGCTAGGAGGGCACAACACCTAAGAAAATAGTATGAGATATTGTGGTTGTGGAGTCAGTGGCCTGTAACTGTAGAAACTGCTCATAATATGCTTAAGAGACAATCACAATGTGCTTAGCATTGAATGACGTGGTGGGTGAAGTCTTTATAGCGACACATGCCATCAGTAGTCGACCACTCTTGTCCTAGCATCTGTCTAATTAATATTTCATCCGTATACAATGTGTGTAACAATGTCAATCTCTACTGTCAACGCACCACCCACGACTACCCCTTCTAGCAGCAAAAGTCTACGTTCAAACTGGATAAGTAGACTACAACAGTTAGCTCCCCACGATACAGTCTCATCCGACTAATGTCGATGGTCAGGGGTTGGTATACATCGAGTTCATCTAGTAATGCACGGAGGACTACAAAATGCTCTTAAATCGAATGATCACCTTGACGTAATGTGAACAGCTGCTCATACACCTTGGAGACTCTCAAAATGTTCTTCTCGTGACCATACGTAAGTTGTCGTGTAACTCAAATCTTCATTGCTAGGTGTAACATCATAACTTCACATGCAACTGTAGGCTCTATGTTGTTAATCAATCATGAAACGATAGTTACATCATCGACAAACCAATTATCATATGCATTGTCCTTGCTGTCTGGAGGAGATTTTGTGAGGTATTTTAACTTCCAATGGACTACAATGAAGATATCAAAACTCTACGCCTAGAGTAGGTAGTTCTTCCTATTAAACTTCTCAGAAGTTCCACTAAGATTCTTTATCAATGACTCGCAAGTAGTCATGAAGAGCATCACAAACAAGGTCTAATCTATGAACAAAAACTAACTGGAACACCAGTGGGCATAGTATCAAATGTCTACCCGTGTCATCAAAATTTCACCGACACGTGTCTTGTTTTCAATTTACCGATACAATCTCGACACGACACTGACATAGAAGTTTTGTAAACAAATGTAGATTTTTTTTACTATATTTCCACCAACACAAAACCAACATGTTGACATTTCATCGACACATGTCTGCTTTTTAGTTTACTAAAAGTCGATACGAAATCAACATTTATAACCTTACAAATTAGGCAACCAAAAACAACGTATGATTCTAAGACAGTTTAAGAGACGGATCTGAACAGCAACATGACTACCAACATTACTTTTCAATCAAAGATGGAAGGAAACAAGGGGTGAAATCTACTGATGGCCGGTGGGAGGGAGGCAGGGGTGGAAAAGGATGGTGGGAGGAGAGGAAGATGCTGGACAGGGATCCAACAATAACAAGAGATGTTGGCCTTATCAGTGGTAGTAGAAAAAGGGGCCTGGTGGTTGTATCAGTAATGGAAAATAAACCTAGTGACGGTGCCAGTCAGCAATAGAAAATGGACCTGGTAGTGGCGTCAATAATAGAAAACAGGCCCAGTAGTGGTGTCGATGGTAGCTAAGGCTGGTGGTGGTGTCAACAGACTCTGAATGGATTGTCGGTTGTCCATAGACGGCTAAGGTTAGGGGTAATATTAGGTCCTAGGTTTTCCCTCCATGTGGAAATCAAAAGAAATAAGTGTAATTCACTAATAAGCATGAGAGTACATATAAATTGGATAAATCAGACAACCTAAGATAAATGAATATTCAATAACCCGTTTAACTAATAAAACTCTAATACATAATATAACTCTTAACAGTTTACACCTCTTCTAACAAAGACAAAGATGACTTTGTTGACTACATTGACAAACCAGTCAATGGAGGACTATCCCAAATAACGGGGAAAGAAGTGCTTGGATAATTACCTGCAATCCTGTTTCCAGATCAGAAGGGGAACAATCACCAGTAAACGTCCTCATGTATGCTCCAATTTTTGTACCAATTTCCGCTCTCTTTCCAGCAAGCATATCCATAAGCACAGAAGGCTTGTAACCAAATACACCTATTTCTCCCGCAATAGTAGAGCCCATTGTGCATGAAATATAATCATTTTCTGCTAACTCAGATAGACCACCATAAGCAAAACCCGAGAAAATGACCTGAAGAAAGATATCATAAGTTGATGCTAATAAAATGAACCTGTAGAATGTTCAACTGTGCAGGAAAATGGATAATTGTGCATAGAGTCAAATCTGCACAATCAAGTTCTGTGATAAAAACAAAAATGATTTTGAAAATTGATGCATTGCATATAGAATCACCACAGTAATATATAATATTTTATCAAAAAGTCTCTTTTTAAGGGATATCACAACAATTTTGCAGACATAAAGGCTAAGTATTCAAATTATGTACCAAGTTACAGAATAATCTAAGGCAACATGATCAACAGCTTATTTCTCATTTTGACATTTTAGCATTTACCTTTCTCTCTTTGAAACAAGCACAGCGCATCAGTTCAAATATAGAACTTTCTTTGCATGTAACGTGCACTAACTTTAGCATTGGGTTAATACTTCACATAAAACTAAACTAAGATTACATACCTGGTCATCAAGAAAGTCAGTGCACTTATAGCAGATTTTCATGCCATTTGATAAAATTAACTCGGTGACCCCAATACTTGGATACTCTGTCTTCTCCATGATACTCCTGGAGCAAAAGTTTGACAATTGACATGTATATGATGATTTAATCAGTTGTAAAATGATGATGAAATTGACAACTAAAATATTTGACACATGATTATTGTGTCATACGTCCTTCCTTATCATGAAAAGAAACAGCTATTGGAATATTTGTATTTCATTCAATTGCATAATTGTGCAATCACTAATCAGGAATTTGATCAATGTAAGAGAAGATGTTATTAAGAAAAATAGCAAATATAAACACAAAACCTTTGGAAAAATATAACTTGTTTAGAAGATGTCTGACTTGAAAAAGGCAAAAACCAAAATGTGGCAATTGGAAAAGAGCCACAAGGAAGTAAATCTTCAACAAAGAAGTAGATTGATACTGATGAATCTATCTCAGCATGGTTGGGCGTATTGGTTGCATTCTAAGGCAGCTTTGATGTTTTCTTCGCGTGCTTTTTTTTTTCCTCGTTAATTTTGTTTGTAACTGCAGTCCTTATCATCTTGATAAGCATGCAGTTTTGTTGTAATTTCCCGTTTTTGGTTTTGAAATAAAATCTTCTTTTTTTATTGCTCAAAAAAAAGTCCCACCAAAAGAATTGTTCAGGTTATAGAGTTGTTTTATATTAAGTAATGTAATAAGGTATTTAGATATCTAGTTAAATATCCATTGATCCTTATCTTATATATATGTATCTTGCTACCCTAATATCAATATAGAGATTATCTTTTCCTCTCTGCACAAGATACCAAAGTCCAAGGAGGAAACCCTAGCACCACCCACCTCCAACCACCTCCTCCGACACCGGTAGCACCACCTCCGACCACCTTCTCCGACACCAGTAGCACCACCTCCGGCCATCTCCCACACCGACAACCCCACGCCTCCCAGCCTCCTGCACTGTCTTCAGCCTCTTACGCCGCCTCCCTATGCCTACAATCAAGCCATGTTGTCTGTCCCGCACCGTCAGCCCCTCCTAGAGTATTTTCCAACACCACCAGCCCCTACAGTAAGCCTCCCAGCCGCCGTCAGGCCCTTCTGGCCCCTGAATCTCGTTGACAGGTCCTTTCAAGGCCTGTCCGGCTGATCTAAGGAGCTCTTGGCCCTTCCTTTCTCACTGGTGGCCTCCACTGCCACCTCCTATCTACACTTAAATGTGAGTGGAGTGTAGAAGACTATTTCTACTACCACCGGAAGGGATCCGGTGACTACTACTACTACTACTGTACGTCTCATAGATAAAGCATATCTTCTGTATTCTGCTACTACTGAGGGTGTTTCCTGCTTTTTTTATTTTTGCAGAGCAAAAGGAGGTCAAGTCCTCAAAATAGTGCGTATATATAGTCAAAACATGTACAAGCGTGTACAAATACAGTGAATCACACACGAGACCCAACAATCACAGTACAGAGACAAAACAAACTGCAAACAACCACAGCAAGATCAAATACATGGCACAACTAATCAAGAAAAAGAAACCAAGATGATGACCACCCAACAGAGTACAAAATCTAAACAGGACAGAGGAGACGGCGCCAAAACTCCTAGCTTGGGAACATGTTCGGTACCAAAGAGTTCTTTAGCTGGAGGAGGCTCGCCACATTAGTCCATAGCACAGTCGGCGTTCTACCCTGGAAATCATCATCAAAAAGCCTGCCATTACGTTCAGCCCATAGGTAGTATACACTGGCAGCCACCGCATGCAACTTGGGAAGCCACTGGGCAATCGGCAAGTTAAGGCACCAATCAAGAATTGAGGCAAGGTCAGTGAAGGATGGAAAACTGAAGTTGCGAGCCACGAGACGCAAGACAGCAGCAGACTAGGGGCAGTGGAAAAAGATGTGAATAAGATCCTCATACGCAACCTTACACAGCACGCACCTTGAGACAATAGTCAAGCCTAACCGACAAAGACGATCCTGAGTTTTTAGCCGGCGAAGCATAGCCAGCCAGATGATGAAAGCGTGCCTAGGGGTATGCCCCCTGAACCAAACAGCCGGACTCCAACGACAAAGCGCCGAGAGTTGCCTGATGGTTTCCCAAGCAGCAGCGGAGGTAAAACCACGGCCACGGTCCAGAATCCACTCGCCGGAAGCCTGATCAATGAGCGTAGAGGCAAGCTGCCTTACGTTGAGGATGCTCCGCCACGCCCAAGACGAGCGGTGCGAGATAGGAGCAGTCCAGAAGGGGAAGCGGAAGAGGTATTTTTGGCGAATCCAATTCTCCCAGAGGCAGCTGGGACCGTTAGCAATCTTCCAGATCCTTTTCAGCAAAGCCACGTTGTTGAGGTCCTCCATATGCCTGAATCCGAGGCCTCCCTCGATGAAAGGCTTACACCAAGCATCCCATGAGACTGCCGGAATCTTCTGGTCCTTCCATAAGAAGTGGAGAGCTGCACGTTCAAGGTCAACGATTGTAGATGCCAGTAGCTTGAATACTGCCATCCAGTGAAGGGGAAGGGAGGACAAAACCGCCCGGATAAGTACACATCTGCCAGCATAACTAAGATTGGCCGCACACCACCCTGCAAGACACTTCCGGACCTTGTCGAGCAGCGGCCGACATAGGGCAGCAGAGAGGTGCTTAGAGGTCAGGGGTAAGCCAAGATACTTGACCGGGAACGAGCCCAGCGGGATCCCAAGTGCAGCAGATATGAGGTCCGAATTCACAAGCGAACCTCCGAGAAAAACAGAGCTTTTGATAGGATTAATGTGCAAGCCAGAGCAAGCAGCAAACTGATCCAGAGTGTTCCAGATACCCCCAGCAGAGCGTACATCGGTGCGGGCACAGACAAGCAAATCGTCAGCGAAAAGGATGTGAGAAATCGACGTCGGTCCTCTGCACAAGGGAATAATGCGGTGATCATGGGTGTTCCTTGCTGTCCACCTGTTTGTTATCTCTTAGAGGCTTCTGGGTTTTTTTTTTTTTTGCACCTAGATAGCACTTATTTCAGATCTGATTTCTACCATTCAACATAGCATCTAGAGAATCACTGGTCAAGAACTTGAGTGGTACCTCAAAAAAACTAAATGGGAAGAACTACCTATTATGGTCACAAAGTTTTGAGACACTCCTGACTGCTTACCGCAAGCTTAAGCATCTGACTCAACCTCCACCTGATGCGAAGGATAGTACCTATGAAGACTGCTTTGCTGATGATTCAACTATTGTCTTCTGGTTGCTGAATAGCAGGGAACCTACCGTTGCAAGCAGTGTCATGATCCTACGTCCTGCCAAAAATATCTAGGCTATCCTAAGACAGATATATGGATGTGAGAAGAACATCTCTCAAGTATTTGAGATCTACAAGCATATTTTTACCTTGAAAATGGGAGATAGTTCTATACAGATCACTTTGGTGCGCTCCAGGCTCTTCTAAATGAGCTTGATTTGTATCAACCTCTTACATCAGATATCACTACGATGCGTCGCTATTGTAAGGAGCTCGCAATGGCAACCTATCTTTCTAGATTGACTCCGAACATTTCGTCTCAGATTTGGGGTCACATCCTTAGTATAGATTTTACCTCCAGCCTGAAGAACACATTTGCTAAAGTTCTTCGTGTCTCTACAGGTGTATCTACATCTACTTCTGATCATTCTACCATGACTGCTCGTAATTGTGGCCGTGGTCGCAATTCTGGCCGAGGAGGAGGTTGAGGAGGAGCTGATGGTAAAGGTTGGACTCTTGTGTGAGCACTATGGTTATACTAACCATAGATCTAATCATTGCTGGAAAAAGTTTGAAAAGTCAAAATAGACACAAGCTTCCACAAAGGTGCCACGTATATCTTATACTCCCACTACTAGTACACAACCAATGACACTTTCTCAGGAGGAGTATGCTCAGTTCCTTCAGTATAGAGAGGCTCAATCTTCCCCTGCTATTGCATCTCATGCTACTGCTTCCACCTCAAGTATATCTAGTTTATACGCCTCTAGGGACAATTCTTGGATCACTGGCTCAGGAACATCCTCTCACATGACAAGTAGTCTTGTTCTTTACTCTTGTATATCCCGTGTTTCTGGGGAAAACACTATTCATACTACATCTCAATTAACTTTAGACAAAATTCTTTATGTGCCTAAATTTCCAGTTGATGTTTTATCCATTGGATCCATTACAAAAAATCTGAATTATTGTGTGACATTCTTTCCCTTTTATTGTACCTTTCAAAACTTGCAGACAGAGAAGATGATTGGTTTGAGACATGTCAAAGGCCAAGGAGTTTACCTACTTGTCAAAAATGAGATACCTTGAGGCCTTGCATCATTAACTTTCATAGCAGAATCATCCATCATATGGCATCGTCGATTGGGTCACCTGTTTCATCAGAAACTACAGTAGGCTCCTCCTCGGTTATCTATTTCTTCTTTTCAATGTGAGTTATGTAAGTTAGGTAAGCACCATCGTGCTACCTTTCGTAATCTACGTCTAGTTAAGAGTACGAGTCCTTTTGATTTAGTTCATTATGATGTTAGGAGTCCAGCCAGAACACCTTCTGTGTCTAGCTACAAGTATTACATTGTCTTTATTAATGACTTTTCACATATTTCTTAGATGTATCTTTTGAAGGATAGAGTCAATGTACTTGACATTGTTAAGAAAATTTTCATGGAAATTCTTCGTAGTGATAATGCTTTAAAATTCACTTAGACAAGTCTTCGCCAATACTGTGACTAGTGTTATACAGCAAACCTCTTGTCCACATACATCTCAACAAAATAGGGTAACTGAACGTAAACATCGTCATATACTTGATGTTGCCCGGTCACTAATGTTTGAGATGTATGTTTCTAAGTACCTTTAGTCTGATGCTATCTTGACTGCCTCATATCTCATCAATCGCATGTCGTCCACTCCACTTGGAGGAGACATTCCCTTAAGGAGACTTCGCCCTAATGTAGATATTTTTCCTCTTACTCCTAGAGTGCTAGACTGTGTTGCGTTTGTTCAGGATTTAACTCCAAACCTTGATAAACTTGCCCCAAAGTCTGTTCGTTGTGTGTTCATAGGATACTCTCGTACTCAGCATGGCTATCGTTGTTATATTCCTACTACCAGCAAATATCTTGTATCAGCTGATGTTACCTTGTTTAAGAACCAAATCTTCTTTGGTGATCCTACTTTAGCCTCTGAGAGTATACCTTTGCCTTATGTTGTTGAGCCTGGGGAGATTAATATTAATGATACCCGCACTACAGGAACAGAGGTATCTGATACTTTACAGGTATATCAACGACGACCACGTTCTCCCACAGCTAAGTCATCTTTACCATCTGCAGATCTACCATCCATAGACCTCCATTTGCCTATTACCATCAGAAAAGATACACGTGCCTCAACTACACATTCTATCTCTCATTTTGTTACCTATGATCGCCTTCATCCCTCCTTCCGTACATTTACCTTGTCTTTTCCTCTGAATTAATTCCTAGGAACTACCGAGAGGCAAGCCTAGTAGCACAGTGGAAAGCAGTTATGGATAAAGAAATACAGGCTCTTATGTCTCATGAAACATGGACACTAGTTCCTAGACCAGAGGGAACCAATGTGGTTACTTGCATATTGGTGTTCACCATCAAATACAAACCAAATGGAATAATGGACAGTACAAAATGTCTCTAGTAGCAAGAGAGTTTATACAGGAATATAGCATTGATTATTCTAAGACATTCTCTCCTGTTGCTAGATTGAATTTCATCAGGGTTATTCTGTCTGTGGCCATCAATAAATCCTGAAAATTCTATCAACTAGATGTAAAGAATGTATTTCTGTGTAATGATCTTTTTGAGCAGGTGTATGTGAAGCAACCTCCTGGTTATATTGCTCAAGAAGAGAATTAGGAGTATCTACTCAGGAAAGCTATTTATGGTTTAAAGTAGAGTCCATGAGCCTAATTTGAGAAATTTAACAGTATTGTCTCCACTTGTGATTTTTGTCATTGTGTTGTAGGTCATTCTGTTATTTATAGGTAAACAGATAGTGGTTGTGTTTTGCTAGCTGAATATGTAGATGATTTTCTAATGACAGGTAGTAATGCTACTAGTATTCAGGAGACGAAAGATCATCTACAGAAGTACTTTGTAACCAAGGACATGGGTAGACCTAAGTATTTATTAAGTATTGAGTTTACCTTTGCTGGAGACAGAATAACATTATCACAGAGGAAATATACACTGGATCTCTAGCAAAAAACTGGACTTTTGGGATGTAAGCCTGAGACTACTCCTTTTGATCAGAACTTAGGCTTCTTAGACAACTTTTCACCCTTGTTGGAGGATGCTAGCAGGTACAGGAGACTAATTGGGAAGTTGATCTATCTCACTGTCACTCGCCTAAACATTGCATACATTGTAGGATCTTTAGTCAGTTTATGCAGATGCAAAGACCAAGGATGGTACAATGGCTAAGGATCTTACGAGTGTTGTCTTACATTAAGAAGAGTCCGGACAAAGGATTAGGCTACAAGAAGAATGGTCACTTACAAATTAAAACCTACTCCGACTATACAGGAGATAAGGGAGATAGGAAGTCTACTTCTTGGTATTGTACATATGTTGGGGCTAACCTAGTTACGTGGCGCAGCAAAAAACAAAGTGTTATCTCCCAATCTAGTAAAGAAGCTGAGTATAGATCTATAGCTCAGACTACTTGTGAAATGATGTGGCTTCGTTTCCTTCTGACTGACTTGGACCTTCCTACTGTTGTACCTATGCCTATGTACTATAACAACCAGGTAGTCATTTATATTACAAATAATCCCATCTTTCATGAGCGTACCAAACATATAGAAGTAGATTGTCACTTTATTCAAAAAATGGTGATGCAATGAGTCATATTTACTCCTTACACAAAGTCTTCTGATCAGTATGCTGATATCTTTACTAAAGGATTTAGTATTAGGACATATGATTTTCTTTGTAAAAAGTTGGACATAATAAACATATATGTTCCAATTTAAAAGGGAGTGTTGAGGTTATAGAGTTGTTTTATATTGAGTAATGTAATAAGGTATTTGAAAATCCAGTTAAATATCTATTTATCCCTATCCTATATATATGTATCTTGCTATCTTAATATCAATATAGAAATTATCTTTTCCTCTCTGCACAAGAAGCAACAATAAGGTCCCACCAGGTTAGAGAAATACACCACTCAAAATGCCCAAAACACAAATATTTGTGCTCTTAAAGATTCCAAATAGATTTATCACAAGTTAGAGAACTTCCTTGCTGCCACTTCAGCCAGTCCTCTTCAGGCAATCCATCCAAATCAGCAATGGGATCAGCAAGAGGTGGCTTTATGTGGATTCAAATTCAATTCCATCAATTCTTACAATATGGATCAATGGAGTTCTCTTCTACTTCCAGCTTTCCACAAAGAGCATCTGCTGGCCAACCGCAAATCTGCAGCCAACTCCACAATTGTGCCACCCAAATCCTCCCAACCATGCAAAGAACTGGATCAATGGTGACATACTTTTGTTCCACAAAAAAAAAAGGATAAATAGACTGCACATATTCTGGTATCTTAAGGAAGTATTTCACAATGAAAGTTCAGTAGATATTCCATCTCTAATATCACCTATCACCAAGATCACGTCTGGATTTTTTTTTTTCAAACCAATCCATCTTTCTATTAACAATCCACCAGTTTCCAAGGTAAGTTAATCTTCATCAAATTCAAAAAAACTAATAGCATGAATGGCTACGGCCATTACAAACAGGTTTACTGTAATTGCTACCGAAATAGGACAACTAAAAAATGAAATTCAGAAGCATTTAGAGCACTAAACTGAGAATAAATCAAATGAGATCGCAGAGTGATGTCAGCGACCAATAATATAAAATATAACAGAAACATTGTCAGACAAATAAGATAAAAGGCAAAAGAAGTCTCCCACATCCTTTTGGAACCTATCTCAAGTTTCAACATCTACATGGGGCAAGAACATAAAAACCAATAGCTAGAGCTAAATTGGACAAGAACATAGAATAAATTTTCCACCATTTGACATAAACATACACTTCTAATTGGAAAAGCTTACTTAAAATGCTCGAAAATTCAAGTTGGGCAAAACAATAGTTTGAATATTTAATTTCAAAATTAAAACAAACTAAATCTCAACTATTGTGTTTACGGGGTTTAGATTTCTGTAATTATGTTTCCCAAGTCTATAGATAGAGGCTGGAGCACACAGCCAGGCAGATCAATTCAGTACAATCTTGTGCCTTTGTCCTGTGTTCGCCTTTGGTCTCAGATTTTGTCATGGTACCGGAGCCATCTCTGTTGCCACTATGAGTTGTTTGTTCTCTTATCCTCAATAGACTTTTGTGGGTAATGTTGGCATCGATTTGGGAAGTTGTCTTCTTTGTTCTTTAGTTCTATAGACTTCCAGGGTTCCTCATCATCACCCCTTTCTAGACGTTTTTTTCTCTCCATATGGAGAGATTCAATGAGAAATCTGGTTTTGTATGAATCAGATTTTCTGGAAAATTTTATTGCGACTGGGAATTTCAGTTCAAGATTTATCTAACAAGAAACGAGTTACGAGGACACATTGATGAATCAGATGCCAAGCCTACCAATCCAAGCAAGATTGCTCTATTGAAGAGAAACAATGCCCACATATTGAGCTGGATATTGAGTTCTGTGGATCCAGCTATCATGCTCAATCTTCAACCCTACAAGACAGCCAAGTCTGTGTGGGATTTTTTGAAGAAGGTTTACAATCAAGATAACTCAGCAAGGTGTTTTCAGTTGGAGTATGAAATCGCACAGTACACTCATTGGAATATTTCAATTCAAGCGTATTATTTTGGTTTTGTCAACTTATGGACAGAATAGACAGACATAATCTATGCTTCAATGCCCACCACTTCTCACAAAGATCTTCAGAATGCAGACCATCCATCAAACAACTCAAAGGGAGCAATTCTGGATGAAACTGCATCCCGAGTTTGAATAGGTTCACTCTGGTCTTCTTCTCAGAACTCCCACTCCAACTTTAGATGAGTGTCTGAATGAACTTCTTTGGAAACAGCAATGGTGTCTGACTCAAGAAACTTTGGACCAACCAGTGAATTCTACTAATGTTCTGAATGTTGCCTATGCTGCTCCCAATGCACACAAAGGTAGGGATTTGTCAGTTGTACAATGTCATAGTTGCAAGGAATTGGTGGCATTGCAAATCAATGCAAGAAAAAATTATGCAATTACTGCAATAAGAGTGAAGGTCACGTCATTTCTGATATTTTTTGTTTGTGCACTTAAACAACATGCATCAGATTTAACTATCTGGATTGTTATTCAAGATTTTGGATCATGAAAAAAACATAAATAAGGGCTAGTTTGTTTGAAACGGTTAGTTGGTCTCTTTTAAAATTCAAAATAGTTGTTATTCACTTCTACTATTTTCAACAGGTTTCCAATTTTATCCAAATTCAATTTTGCCATATGAGGTTCTATTCCTAACCAATATTTCCAAATACCAAAGAGTGTTTTCCTGTCCAAAAAACAAGTACTAAATTCAAATTGGGATGCATTAAAATTTAAAATTCATATCTACTTTAATGGCAAGCATGCCATCATGGGATACATTACATTAGAGCATATGCCAGCAACAGTGCCAAGAACCCCTAATCTCTGTTTCTTGAAGAGGACCAAGAAAATAATGATTACGGTTATAGAAGCAAGAAAAATATTTCACTTAAAAGGCAAGTGATTAAAAAAAGAAACAACTCTCACCCTGGTTTTGGCTTATTGATAACAATTTCTTCAGGAACATGTTCCACATCCCAGGGAGGTATACTTCTTTCTTCCTCTAAAGTATTAATTTTCATTACAGCAGCTTTCAGGTCTTCTAAGGTAGCACAAGCTTGGGGTTCAACTACCTTTATTACACAGCTGCAAGTTGTATGGAAGTTCTTTGCAAATTTTGAAACTTCTGCAGCAGAAATATCTGTAAAAAGTGTTTGATGGCAACAAAGGCATCAGTTCACAGATACTCCCACCAGCTATGGATGTGAAGTGCTACTACTATCACAAGTTTAGGACATTCTGTGCCATAGGCCCTTAGCTACATAGACAAGATGCATAATTTTTCCAAATTATTTAAAAGAACATTTACTTCAGCGATTATGCTAAATTATGACTTGGAGATACTGAATAACCTTACAGTTTACAATTTTTTATATCGGTAATGAGAAAAAATTCATTGAAAAATTTGAACAGGGATACAAAAACAGCAGTGAAAGAAATAAAGAGACCTAGCAAGAGGGTAGACTCAAAGAAAAAGCGGAAAAATCAGATCCAGAAACAGGAACAGGGAAACAAAGACAACAAGACAATACAACAAAGCTAATATAACAAGCATTCCATCCCCCATCATCATGCAAAAAGAACTGCCAGCCATGCCGAGAGCACAGCAGCAGTGTCGACCTCACACACATAGGAGGAAGAACACTCAAGCACATTTCATATAATGCCCTCCTTCCATTCCTACTCCCCCATGAACACTCCTTGAAAAACTCTACGGTTACACAAAAGCCACTGAACCCACCAAATGGCATGCGGTAACACCCGCCATACCACCCACCTCTTCCCACCAATCCCTCTTTTATTCATCCATAGCTCCCAGAAATCAGTATTGTCAATTTGTTGTGGTATGTTTGACCCCATCAGATTCACCCAACAATCATTCATAGAAGGGCACCCCAAAAACAAATGCCAGAGACTTTCGTCTGCATCCCAACAGGGACAACATCGACTCACTAGGCCGAAACACCTTCTTTTTAACATCAATTCCGTTAAAATTCCACCATGCAACATTTGCCAAGCAAAAAAATTGAACTTTTGTAGGACAACAGTTGTTCCACACATCTTTGGTGCATGTGATCCAAGAACCTCTGTCTGCAATTACCTAAAAAAGAGATGTGACTGAAAATAAACCTTCCTTACCCCACTGCCACTTGATTGCGTCAGGATTGGAAGAGCTGATTGAGGAACCATAGGAATCCCTAAGGGACATGAGCGACAAGAATTTTGTGATTTCGGTATCATGAAGATCCCTTCTAAATCGAACATCCCACATGATCCCTGCCTCGAAACACACAAAGCACTCTTAGACCTTTGCAGAAGGGTAGGCAGCAGCACGAAACAGAGTAGGAAAGGAGTCTTGCAATGCTGTCAACCCTACCCACCCATGTATCCAAAAACGCCCCCAATTACAACACCTCCATCACAAAACCACACGTAATAACCTCGCCAACTTCTAGAATCCCTCTCCACACCCAAGAAGTTTTTTCTAACATGCTCACCCACTGCACCCATCAGTTTACCTATGTACCATTTCCCAAGAATGATCTGTTGCCATAGTCGAGCCCCATTCTTCCCATCCTGACAAGTCTCTATATCCATTTCCCCAAACGTGATAAGTTGAAAGATCTAAAGCCTCGTATATCAATTCCTCCTTACTTTTGTGAGCAACACACTTTATTCCAAGCTATCAGATGAAAACGTTTCTGCTCCTTTCTGCCCCCTTTCCATAGAAATTTTGCCATGATACTGTCCAACTTTTTTGCCACCAAAATTGGAATTGTGAAAATTGATAGGAAATAAATGGGGAGATTCGCTAACACTGATGAAATCAAAGTGAGTTTTCCTCCAAAAGACAAATTTTTTAGTCCACCCTACAAGTCATCTTTCAAACCTATCCACAAATGGATCCCAATCACTGTTTCTCAACTCACTACCACTCAAAGGCAGTCCAAGGTATTTGGACAAGAAGGATCCAATCTTGCATCCCACAAACTCTGCCTCATTTAGACACACTTGAGCTCGGTTCCAACTCCAATCACCATAGACTTGTGAAAATTAACTTGCAATCCTGAAATCATGACAAACCGTCCCAGGAAAAAAGGTTAGACTAACAACTTGTTCATGCTCTAGCCCACAGAAAACTAGAGTGTCAGGTGCATACTGAAGATAAGGAAATGACCTCAGCCCTCTTCCAGGACAAAAACCTTGAATCACACCATTCTCTTCTGCCTTTAGGCATAATCACCCAAACACCTCTGCAACCAATGAGAATAAAAGGGCAGAAAGTGGATCCCACTGTCAAAGTCCATGACTACACTGAAAGCAACCTTTAAGACATCCATTGACTAGCACAGAAAAGCAGGCTGAATTGACAGAGTACCCTACCCAATCTTTCCATTTCCTTCCAAACCCCATGCAGCACATCACCTCCTCAACACAGCTCCAATTCACACTATCATATAACTTTTCCATGTCTAATTTCCACACTAACCCATAATCTTTTGTCCTCAATACATTCATGTGCAACCAAGAACCCATCCAGAATATGACACACTTGTACAAAAGCTGACTGGAAATCTACAATGAGTTTGTGTACCAGTGGCTTGAGCCTTTCAGCGAGATATTTCGCAACAAACTAATAGACACCATTCACCAGGCTAATGGGTCGGAAATCCATGATATCACTTGCATCGACCTTCTTGGGAATCAAAGTGATCAAGGTAGAATTCGCAAATCCAATGTCGCCCCCATTTGTATGGAAATCATTCATTATTGCCATGATCTCTATCCTAAACAAATCCCAATATTTTTGGAATATGACAATCGGGAAACTAATAGAACCCAGAGCTTTGTCCCCAGCCATCATAAATATGGCTTTCTTTACCTCATCTTCAGAGAAAGGCGTCCAAGCCTCTCGAGCTCCTCAACTTCCAATACTGATATAAGATTGAATTGCAGCCCATTCAAGCTTTCATACAAAGGTACCCATGGCTTCACTTTGAGATGCCATGAGAAAAAGTTTTCAATACTGGATCTGATTTCTTCCTTTTCAGATGGGATCACACCCTCAATGATTATTGGACCCATAGAATTCATGTGTTGCCTTCCATTTGCCACTATATAAAAACTTGGAATTACGGTCACCCACTTTTAGCCATAAAGCACATGATCGCTGCCTCCATGCTACTTCTTCTCTTTTGAGCCACAGTTCAAGCCCCTGCTTCAAATTATCCCTACCCAACCTGTGCATGTCCGTCCACATAGTTGGGGCTTCTTTTGCATCAAGTTCAACAGAAGCTTTGCCAATTAGGCCCACATCATTTACTGTCCACTTTTTAATGCTTTCTTTAACCCATTTGAGCTTGGTACAAAATCTTCTTGTTGATCCCCACTTCCTGTTGAAAACTTGAGAACTTCGTATCCCAACTTCCTTCCACCTTCGTATCCCAACTTCCATCAAAATACTGAAAATCAAACCACATTGACTCGAACTTCCACAGCCACAGACCCCAATCTACAATGTCTTCCGACGAGAGTAACAATGGTGTGTGGTTTGAAGTAAATTCTGGAGACACAGTTGCCCCTAGCGTTTGGCCTATGATCATCCCATCCACTTGATACAAACACTGGCTAACTTGGCAAGAGATGGATTCACCTGAAAATTAGACCATGTGAAGTGCACCCAGCAATTGGTAGGTTGATCCATTCAGGGTCTCTAATATGTCGTTGAATTCCTGCATTCCTATGGTTATTCTGGTTGAGTTCCCCAATCTGTCCTCAGTGAATCTTACAATGTTAAAATCACCCTGCACAACCAGTTTTTCAATTCCCAACTGTTCCAGATTTATCAGCCACAGAGCATGCCTTCTACATTGTTCACATGGGCCATACACATTTAAGATGCCCCACTCTACATTGTCCACACAATTACACAGAATAGCCAGCAAACCAAAGGTGAAAACAAGGCAATTCACACATGCAAACAAAGATCCATCCCACAGACTAAGCAGACCTCTGGCAGTTCCTGCTTATTGTTTAAATCCAAACTCATCAAAAGAATTGCAACCCACAGATCAACAAACTATTGCAGTGACTGATTTAAGCTTTGTTTCTCAAACAAACCACATCTGGTTTGCAGGTTCTAATTGTAGACTGAACCATTCTACATTTGTCTCAGTCATCCAACCCATCCAAACAAAATTGGGTGATTGATGCTATGCCATACGACCAAAAGGTAAAAAGACTAGTATAGACCCCACCGCCTAAGAATAAGGTGCTCCTCATCACTTAATCGCCTACACAAACATTGGCTCGTGAACTTGACGCAGACGACCTCATAGATATCCCGAAACAAGATCCCTGGAAATCAAGGCCTATGGTCCACATCAAAAGGGCACATATTTCGCTCCTACCATAAGAACGTGGTAGAAGCCACAATGGCAAGCTTGCAAAGGATATCCTGGACAGGGTTGTGCCCGGTGTCAAGTCACATGATCACCCCCTGTAGACTAGTAGCAGTGGCCAAAAAGCAGAGCAAGTCCATGAGGCCATTCCCACACTCGTGAAAGGGGATGTGAAGACCAAGTGATCAAGGGCTTCTGAGACCCTTGATCACTTGATCATCACTGCCAACACGTGTCGGGTTTGTAACATTGAGACACAACATGTGCATGTAAATCTTCATTTACTAGATTTCAGTGGATGAGTCAGTGTCGTGTCGGACATGTCAATCAAAACTCAGTTTTTATACACTGTGAAAACATGTGTTGGCTGACATGCTTATCTTTTGCTACCGACATGGATGAAACAGGTCTTCCCAGTCTTAATTCTCACTTCTCAGTCACCATTTCTCATTCTTCTACTCTTCTTCAAGATTTTCCTCTATAGTCTACATGGTTCTCAGATCTCAGTCTCCTTTGCATTTCTCTACACGGGTTCTCTATTCTTCTTCAAGGTTTTTCTCTGAAAGTTATTCATTATTCAAGCCCAACCAGCTATTATCTCATCTCTCCTCCCTCTTTTCCCTAAGGTAAATAGACAATGCACATAGATCTCTTAATATTACAGCAAATTCAATGCATTTTTTTTTTTGAATTTTGCTTTGATTTTCATGTAGATTTACATATTGCATTTAGATCTTAGGAAATAACATTTACACCTTTTTTTTGATATAAATCTTAAGTATATTACATAAATCTACCATAAAAACACATAGATCGAAGGTTTTGGTATATAATATTTTTCTTTTTTCTTTTTTTTTTGTATTTTAATGTTAATACCTTCATATTAAATAGATATTACCTAATAAAGGTAAAATCTAACCTAAAAATTCTATAAAATCATTAAAAATCAGAAAATAAAAAAACAGTAAAATATTTATAACGTAAAAAAAATCAGAAATTTAGAATATTTTGTAAATAATTAAAAAATAAGGAAAATATTGAAAACTTTGAAAAGCAAATAGATATTTCGTAAATAAGTTAAGAAATGAGGAAAATAATAAGAAGTTGAATAAATGAAAATATTTTCAAAATTTTGCAGAAAATCTGAAATAATATTAAATGTAAAAATTATTAAATAAAATATCTCAAAAAATTGTAAAAATCATAGAAAATTTAAAAAATAAGGAAACATATTTTAAATGCATGAGTATTTTTTTCATATAACTAAACTCATTTAATTTTTTATTTTCAATCTTCACAATAACGAGTTCTAATGAATCTCAAAGTAATGAAAGTGACAATAATGAGAGAATTGCTAGATTTGATGATCAAGATAGTTGCATGGATATATTATCAACAACAATAAATGGAAAACAGAATGCAAATACTATTGAAAGAGAATGATAATTGATAAGTAAGGATATTACAAGATCAAAGCAACACATTGTTGAGAGATACAACAATGTCAACACGTGTAAGTCAAACCCAACTGTCTTTCGTGATCAGATAAGAGAGTTACTAAAGACCACAAAATTCAAAAAAGGTGATAGAACAAAAAGAGATGAAAAATTTAAGAAAAATTTATTTGATAAAAGAAAATGTGAACCCATTGTCATACCAAATTCAGATGGCGATACGATATATCCTTCAAATTGTAAAACTCAAAATAAAAGTGACATACACAAGAAAGCTATAATAATGTCAAGAAATGAAGAATGATATAGAGAGCAAATTTAGATATTCCAGGAATTAGAAGTAGTAGTGGTAGTGAAAATGCATCAAAAGAGAGGTGTAAAAATATTACAGAAATAATTAAAACACACAGTCAAAGATATGACAATCCAGATTCAACAACATGTAGAACTGAAAAGTTAAAGTAAAAGACAATCAAGGACATATTTGGAAATATAAGAGAAAAAGTTAATCAAGCTGTGACCAAATATATATTTTTCAACGCTATTCTAACCAATACTATAAAGGGACCGTATCTACAACATCTACTTGATATAACGGTCAGAAAAGATACGAGAGTAAGAACACCAACTGATTATGATACAATGAACAAGTATTTCAAATCAAACAAAGAAGAGTTAGAAAGCTACATCGACAACTTAAAACGACAATAGTTGGATAAATATCACCAAAAAATAGATCATCAGCTTCATAATCTACTATAATTGTTGCAAAAAAATTTTAAAGTCCATTAATGTTTTTAATATTATCAGAGATCATAAATATCTTTAAAAGTAAATAATAGAAGTCATTAAACAAGTGAAACCGTCAAATGTGGTTCAGATTATCACCAACAATGGCAGTAATTTCAAAAAAATAGATGAAAAAATCATGTCTAAGTATCTATCTATTGGACAGCATGTGTTGTTCATTGTATTAATGTAATACTTAAGAACTTTAGTAAGACAAAGTTGATGGAGAAAACTGTTTGAAAAGTAAAGATTGTAACAAACTTCATTTACAACTACTCCTACTTATTGACCATAATAAGGTCACCTAAATGTTATGGTGGTGACTTGATTCAGCTTAGAGTTACTCAATTTACAATAACTCATATTACTCTCTAATCAATGATTGATAAAAAAGTTGGATTAAAATACATAATTAATTCACAAGTCTGGTATAAATATCATATCACGAGAGTGATACTCCAATTGGTAGAAGAATAAACTCTATAATTAATAACCAATTTTTTTGAAAGGACGCTTAAAAGGTTGTGAGTATAATAAAGTCAATTTCAAATGTCCTTCGATAGTGATAAGAAACTTGCAATAGATTTCTTGTATGAGACAATGAAATTGATAAAAGATATTATAAAAGATGCAACATACAGATCTTCAAAGGGACCCTTGAAGATTATCAAAGAAAGATGATCCAACATATTTTTTTACCCTTTGCATGAAACCATTAAGTAGTTTGATATACAGATTAATCTTTATCGTAATTATGTTTACATTATAATTGGTTGTTTAATAACTTTTCTTTGTCAATGTAGTATACTATTTAAATTCACAGTTCCAATACGATCATGAACTTAAGAATCGTACTAATTTACTATCTTCTATGAGAATAATAAATTAAAGCTTAGTGTGAACATTCAAATACAAATCTTAAATGAAATTAAATACTTTAAGAACCAAATATTTGGATTTAGAAATCCCCAAGCGACACATGATCATGTTTTGATGATTCTAAGTAAGAAATTAAATATTATTTATTTTATTTCATAACATTACATCATAATATAGGTAATAAACTAATAATCTAATATCATATTTCAGATGAATGGTGGATGTTGAATGAAACAGATGTTCTAAATTTAAGAAAAAATATAATAAAAAATTTATTTTAAACTACCTCAACTTCTATGAAAGAAATTGGAGCACATTTAATCTTATCCATACAAAAAGAATAAATAAATTGAAAATTCAAAAATTAAATGATCTTATATTTATGCATTATAACTCAGAGAAAGAGAAGATAAGGACTATTTCAACTCAATTGATTTCATGTATATATACAATGAAGACGAATATGAGGATGTTATACTTAATAATTACTAGAAAATGGACAACCAGTACTAGATGATGGACAGGATAAATAAAACTCAAGAATTACTGTTGAAATGGATATTAATGTTGAAGAATACATCAGTTCGTCAAAACATTCTCGTAGTGGAACTCTAAGTTTAGGTGATTAGAGTAATACAGATGATTCCTCACAACTACCAGACGATGATGAAGGCGATGACAGTAAATATACAACCAGAAACAAAAGACCTATGAAGAGAAAAACAAAGGTAACTTAGTCTATTCACAGGGAAAAATGAATTCACACAAGCATCATGGAGTCCGACAACCATCTACATCCTTTACCGTATCATTATAAAAGAAAACATCGTGAAGATATAGCAAAAGATTAAGATTGTTAGAGCAGTCATACTAGGGAAAATTTATTAACGTCACTTGACTCATTGAATAATCATAATACTATAGACCCTTATGACTATAGTTCTTTTGAAGATCATTTTTATAGACAATCAGATTATACCATTGAAAATGGATAGACGAGAACATCATCTTATGTCCCAAGCCAATAAAGTGAATAGGATATGAGCTTCATCTTCGACTATGTACTATCAAAAACACAATATAAACAGTAAACTCATCAAGGTCATCTAAGTCAAGATTACATTCTCAATAGCCTCAACAAGTATTTATTCCATAGTATCCACTAATAGGGTTAATGACTAGACTACCAATGTCAGATTATCACTATTATATTATGAAATACAAAGCATATTATAATTATATATCTTAGAACAACTACGTGTTGTGAAAAGAGACTCAAATTCAATTGCAAATTCATCGTAACCACAATATAGCTAAATAACAAGAAGAATTTAATGAACCAAGACATTCTTTTTTGTATTAAGCATATATAAGGTAACTTTTATTAGCACATTGTTTTTAAACATTTATTAAGCATTTTTACGTATTATTTATGCTTCAGGATATTTGTATTAAGTCCATATAACGTATTTCAATATGTTACATGTATTAAAAAGTTGATCTAAGTAGTCTTAAATATAAATTATTGCTTACTTTATCTTATCCTAAAGTTTTAAATCAAAATTCAAAACTTTTTACCATTTCTATTAACTTCCATAAATTTACCATGTTTCCACCAATATTTCCACTAATGTTCGACATATTTCCTATTTTTGCAACAGAGAACACACCTAGAAGCCATAGTGATACCCCAACACCACATCCACTCATGGGTCTTGAGCCACCCATGCATACCCTCCTAGAGCACCAATATGTGTCATGAGATGTGGTACCTGTGCCCATGGTGTCAAAATTCGATCCGTGTAGACGAAATCGGTGGGTGAAAGCAGAGAAACGATATTCGAAGGTATGTCGCGACTTACCTCATGTCGGACGATATTTCGATGGATGTCGGTGGCATCTGTGGATGTCGGCGGATGTTTAATCTTTTTTTACGCAAAACTTCACGTATCGCCCGACACGCCTTCCCCACAACACGACACACGAGATTCCTTCGTCTACCAACACCCCAACAATACTTTCTCTCATCTCCTTTCCTTCCTTTCTCAAGCTTCTCCAACGGTCCGTCGTCGTCCAACGTCGTTGTCCACAAACTTCTCCTACAGTCCAGTGTCGTCCGTCGTCCAGCCTCCAGCGTCTTCCACCAGTCCGCGTTCGTCGTCTGTTGCCCAACGTCGTCATCTGCTCCGATCTCCAAGGCTCCAACCAGGTTCGTCGTTCCTTCATCATCCCCTTTTTTTCCTTCTGAAGTCGGTGGCACGCATGAGGATTGAGGACTGAGGAGAAGGTGCAGGCCATCCAACCCTTTTTTTTCTTCTAAAGTTCGTGCCTTTTTTTTTAAAGCTCATGTCGTCTAATCCTTTATGTTTTGATCTAAAGTTCGTGTCCAATGTCTTATTTCTCTCTTATGTAAAAAAGAGGGTGGTTTATAAGATAAGATAGTTTATAATAAAAATTTTAAAAAAAACTCTTACCGTCTAGCTTTGTCTTATGTCTATTTTTTTTTTAAGTTCTTTCTTACAAAAGAGGTTTTACTGTCTTTCAAGTTCCAGCAAGTTAAAAATATATATAAAGCATTAACAATAGCCATCATTTTCTTCTCTCTCTTTTTAACCTTTGTCCAGGAGTAAAGCTTTTCTTTTATTTAAGAAATTCTCATATTTATTTTGTAATTAATTAAAAAATAAAAATTTAACCTATTAATATTTCAATTCATAACATAAATGATAGATCTAACATAATGAATCTATAAAATCAATAATTTTTTATAATTTTTTTTTAAAAAAAATATTTCATAATTTATTTAAAATCAGGAAAATTTGAAAAACATCAAAAATGATTGTAAAAATTAGGAATAATTATACTTGGTATATTTCTATTTGTTAGATCTTAGATTTTTACATGTAATTTCATAACTTTTTGCAAGATTTGCAATTTGAAAGATTTTTGTAATTTGGAAGACTTTTGCAATTTCATTTGTTGATTTAATTTTATTATCTTTAATTAATACTTATCCCATGCTTAATATTACTACTTTAACATTGTTGTACCACTTTCATGTTATACCACAACCACCAATTATATTGTTTAAAACAACTCTCATTTAAACCCCTTTTTTTTAAGTTTACATGCAATCTTAGATATAAAGTATAAACTTAGATTTTAGTTAGATTTACCAAAATATTACATAGATCTAAGGTTTTTTTTCAAGTTTATTTTAATATTTTGAATCTTAATGTTAATAATTTGATATATAATTATATAAATTAGTAATTCTTTATAATTATTTAAAAATCAAAATATTTCATAATTAATTAAAAAATCAAGAAAATATGGAAAAAAATCAAGAACAATTGTAGAAACTACTATAACATGGAAAAAATCAGAAAATATTTGAATGCATTATTTCATTAAATTAATGAAAACTATAATTTGTTTTCAGCATTGCTCCACATTTGTTTTCAGAATATCTCCACATTAAAGTACTGGAAGTCGTAGTGATGTTAGGACAACTAAATCAGAGAATCCAAGTTGATTGCATGGATATCTTATTGACAATGATAGACAAAAAACACAATGTAAATATTATGACAAGCAAATAAATAGTGGAGGAATAACAAGATTAAAACACCTTGTTGGTGGATATAGTAATGTAGGTAAGTGTAAATCGTGTACAACTGTAGTTTCTACTCAAATGAGAGAACTATTAAAGGATACTAAAGCAAAGAAAAGTGACAAAAAGAGAAGAGAAGAAAGATTCAACAAAATTCTCTTCAATGAAGATACTTCTGATACTATTCCCATATTGGATTCAGATGATGATATGATTAATCCTGTAGACTGTAACACTTTAGAAGAAAGAGAAATGTATATAAGAACAGTAATAGAATCTAGAAATGAAAAATGACATAGAGAGCAAATTAAAAGATTTCATAGGACGAATAATACCCGAGCTTACAAAGGAAGTAGTAGTAGTAGTGGCATGACACAAAAAGACAAAAGTAAAGACATTACTGAGATGTTCAGAACATATAGTCAAAGATACGACATTCCAGATGTAGCTATAGTTAGAAAAGAAGTCTCAAAACAGAAAACAATCAAAGGCATGTTTCAAAATGCCAAAGAAAAAGTCGATCAAGCTGTAGCAAAATATATGTTCTTCAATGCTATCCCTGCAAAAACAGCAAAGGGACCTTATTTACAACAAATGCATGATATTGTAGCAAAAGAAGGTACGTAAATAAAGGCATCACCTGAACATGAGATCATGAACAAATACCTTAAAACAGATAAGGAAGAATTAGAAACCTACATTAACGGTTTGAAACGACAATGGCAAACCTATGGAGTGACTGTTATATGTGATGATTACACAAGTACCACAAGGAAACAGATCATCAACTTTATGGTTTATTGTAATGGTCGTACAATTTTCTTGAAGTCCATTGATGCTTCTGATGTAATCAGAAATTACAAGTATATATACAAGCAAATGGAAGAAATCATTAAACAAATGAGAGTAACAAACGTGGTGCAGATAGTGACTGATAATAAAAGTTACTTTAAAAAGACTGGCTCTAGAATTATGAGAAAGTATAACATA
Source organism: Posidonia australis (assembly GCA_024699735.1). Lineage (NCBI taxonomy): Eukaryota > Viridiplantae > Streptophyta > Magnoliopsida > Alismatales > Posidoniaceae > Posidonia > Posidonia australis. The sequence goes on from JAMKQA010012854.1 coordinate 63,629, forward strand.
TATTGGACACTATGTGCAGCTCATTGTATTAATCTAATACTTAAGGACTTTGGGAAGACAAAGTTAGTGGAGAAGACAGTAAGAGATGCAAAGGTTGTAACAAATTTCATTTACAACTACTGATTTTTACTAGCATTAATGAAGTCACCTGAGTGTTGCGGTGGTGATTTGATCCGTCCAGGCGTCACCAGATTTGCAACAAATTATATTGCTCTCTAAAGTATGATTGATCAAAGAAATGGACTGAAGTATTTGTTCAATTCGCCACAGTGGTACAAATACCACGAAAATGAAAGTCCAATTGATAAGAGAGTAAATTCAATTATAAATAATGTACATTTTTTAGAAAATTGTCGAAAGGTTGTACATATTATGGCACCAGTTTCAAAAGTCCTTCGATTGGTGGATAGTGATAAGAAACCTACCATGGGTTTCTTATATTAGGCTATGAGATTGATGAAACGTGTTGTGGCTAATGCAGCACACAGATCATCTAAGACATATCTCAAAATTATAAATGACAGATGGGCTAACATGTTTCTTTATCCTCTACATGAAGCTGGTAAGCATTTTAAGATGTACATTTATATTTTTCATCATTATATTTCATTTATTACAAAATTATTTGTTAAATAAGTTTTTTTTGTTAATGTAGTATATTATTTGAATCGATGGTTCTAGTACAGTCATCAACTTAGTAGTCGTACTAATTTATTAACATCTATTAAAGATGTGATCAAAAAATTAGAACCTAATGTCAATGTCCAAGTACAAGTTCTCAATGAAATAAAGTACTTTCGAGATGAACTTATGTCATTTGGAGAGCTTCATACAATACGTTCTCGTGACACAATGACTCCAACTAATATTTTTAATATCATTTCTTTTATTTCATAATATTATTCTATAATATATTTAATAAATAAATATCATTTTTTTGGTGAATGGTAGATGTTAAATGGAACAAATGCTCTAAATCTGAAAAATATTGCTGTAAATGTTTTATCTCAAATGGTAGCAGCATCTGGTTGTGAACGAAATTGGAGTATATTCAACCTTATTCATACAAAGAGAAGAAACAGATTAAGCACTGTAAGGTTGAATGATTTGGTATTTGTGCATTATAACATGCGACTAAGAATAAAGCATATTAAAGAAGGAGAAGAAAAGGATTATATGGACCCAATAGATCTTGCATATATTTATAACGATGACGAAGATAATGATCCCATACTTCAGTGGTTGCAAGAAAATGAAGAATCAGTTCTAGATGAAGCACAAAGTAGAATAACTTCTAGAATTGCTAGTGAAATGGACATTGATGTAGAGGAATATACGAGTTCATCAGGACACTCTCGTAGACATACTCCAAGCTTAGAAGGTGACAGTAGCACAGATGATGATGATGGCACACAACCACCAAACGACGATGATGATGGCATTAAAGATGTAACCCCACCTACAACAGAAAAGTCACAAAAACGGAGACAAACACAAAGGTCACTTAGCCCATTTACAAAGGAGGATGTCTTCAGACATGCTACACAAGATGAAGATCATAGAAACCGATCAGAAATTCATTATCAACGACGAAGTCGTCGTGATAAACAATTAGATGAAGATTCTTTGAGCAGTCATACAAGAGGATCGTTGTTAGACTCACTTGACTCTTTGAATATTCATAATCTTAGAGCTTCTTATGATTATAGTTCTTATGGAGGTGATGATTCTGTTAGATAAACAGACTATAACACTCAAAGCGATTGGACAAGAACTACATCTTCTTATGCTCCAAGCAAACAAACAGGATGGGATATAGATTCATTATTTCATTATGTACCTCCTTCCACACAATATGAATAGCAACCACCTGAACGTCCTTCAAGTCATTCTTATATCCCTCGACAGCCTCAACCAGTATATATAATTCTTCAATATTCACCAATGAGATTTCTAATACAACTGTCGATATTACAATACCACTACTTCATCAATGAATATCTGACATATTATAATCATATGTCTTGGAACAACTATGTGTTCTAGAAAGAGTCTCAAATTCGACAACAAATTCATCGAGAATACAATATGACTGATGTACAGGAAGAATATTTTGATCAACCAAGGCATTCTTCAAGGTATTAAGCATATATAAGATAACTTTTTTGAGTCTTTTTGTTTTTAAACATTTATTAAGCATTTTTTATGTATAATATATACTTCAGGATATTTTTATTAAGTCTATCTACGGTATTTTCATGTGATACATATTGAAGAAGTTGATTTAAGTAGTCTAAGATACAGATCATTGCTTACTTTAGCTTATCTAAGAGTTTTAAATCAAAATTCAAAGTTTTTTGACAATTTTCATAAATATTCGTAAATTTACCGCATTTCCACTAACATTTCTACCGACGTCCAACAAGTTCCTTATTTTTGTCGGACCGAAGTCCGACACGAAACCGACGTTTAATTCTATGTCTGTGCCATACCACCAACGTCCAAGCTAACACTGTGCCACACCTACAAACAGTCTCCTATACAAACTTCATGGAGAAGTTCCCAAATGCCTAGGGTGTCCCTACCACAGTACCTAGGGTGGATATGGTGGGTAATTGGACGCACGTAATGAAATCCCAAACCAAAGTTGCATCCGACAAAAGGAAAGACCCAACACTAGTCCTGAATGAATATGCAAACAAAGGTGCTCACATCACTAACAAAAGCTTACACCAACTAGCTATCCAGGACATCAAGAAGTGCTTCACAGAGCCACGAATCTATGAAGAGCCTAGTGCTTTGACCATTGCCAATGCTATGTCGAACACAACTCACCACTATTAAGAGCCTAGTACGGTAGTCATTAATAATTAGAGGAGGCAATCCACTACTAAGAGAGAGAAATATTAGAGGTCTCGAAAAGGAAAGCTTCAACAAAAGATGCTCTAATGCTTAAGCTCAATGTTGCAAAAACAAGAGAGCTCCAACCATAAATGCTCTCATGCTTAAGTCAAAGTTGCACTAGAAAGTATAAGATGGTGGAACTATGGAAATGAATAAGTAAAATCCAATGCCTTAGATACTAAATCCCAAAATGTCTATAAATAACACCCATCTCTGCCTATTTTACCACATCACAATTACAACACTCTCTTCTCTCTCAACACTCTCCTCTTAAAAGTCCTAACTCTCAAATTCTCAACACTCTCTTCCATCGTAACTTTAAAATTCTCAACTCGCTTTTCTTTCTCAACTCTCATACTCTTAAATCTCAATAGTATCATCATCAAAGGCAAGGCAAAGGAGGATTATTGATGACCTAAACACTTTTGATCTTCAAGAAGAACTTCCTAATATCACCAACATCGACCCACTATCACCGACCCCAATGATAGAATCATATGGTTGTAATAAGGGATTTACTTTAAGAAAAAGAAAAAGAATAACTTAAATATGGAATTATTACCGCATCAGCCTAAAAATGAACAAAGAAAGGTGATTAAGGAGTGAATATTTTGCAAGCAATGCAAGGTGAACATGTAAGTCTTCTAGTCATAATGATCATTTACTTAGACATAGAATTACATGTGAAGATAGAATAAATAAATAATATATTATGCTACCTATCAAATCTAACTCCAAATTAACTAAGATGGTGAAATAACTAATTGGTCCTATAACTATAATAAATCTAGGGAAATGCATGTTAGATTTATTACTGTAAATAATTTACCTATTAATTTTGGTGAAAATCCATCCTAGCAAGAGTATATTTTCCAAGCATATTGCCCATAATTTAAAAAGTTTCTAGGAATACAACTAGATAAGATATTATAAATCAATTTAATATTTTACAATAAAATATAATTAAACATATGAACGTATTAATACTTCTGAAAACTTACACTTCTAATTTTTGAGAAGGTAGGACTAAAACTGAATACTTAGCTATTATTACCCATTTTATAGATAAAAATTGAATTTTACAAAAAAGATTAATTGGTTTTAGAAAAATATCCTATCCACTGCTGAAAACATCTTTGCTTTGATGATAGATATTTTTCAGTTTTATAGTATCAAAGATGAAGTTGGAAGCATTACTTTTCACAATACATATAGTAATACTGTCACCATTCCTATGTATATGCAAAGAATAAATCCATCCAATGATTTTCTTTATTTTATCAAAAATGTGCATGTCATATAATTAATCTTATAATTCAGAATAGTATTATGCATGAAGTAAAAGATTATGCTGAAAAAATAATGTGTTTTGTTTTACATTACTAATTTTAGAGAAAAAAAAAGTCAAGAAGAATTTAATTATATGTGTGATTCTTACGATTTACCTTATAAAAAATTTACTCTTAATGTATCCCATAGATAGAATTCTATGTATTTAATGTTAAATAATTGTATTCCCTATAAATTACCTATAATTCATTATTATAATTGTAATATTGTAGATCTAAGTAAATTATTAGATGATTCGGATTTTGAAATTTTTGTGAATTTTTGAAACGATTTTATGATGCAAATGTAAAATTATTCGAGATATATTATTCTACTTCTGTCCATGCTTTACAGAATTTATTTAAAATTTCTATAATTTTAATAAATATGGTAGTATTAAATATTTTGCTCCTATAATAGATAGAGAAAAGAGTAAATATTTGAAATATTGGCAAGGTATTCCTCTTTTATATGTTTTAAATGGTTTAGATCCTAGATCATGGTTAATAAAATAATAAATAGAATGGGAAAGAATTTAGGAACGAATGTTGGTTTAACTCCAAAAAATGTTGAAGATAATTTAAATATGCTACCCAATGTGATAATCAAACATTACTTCTATCATCATCATCTACACCACCTTCTTCAATATAGTATTGCTGGTAACTTTTTAATGATGTTTGAGTATGTAATGTGGCTTATATGGTCTTAGTGGGTAATTGGATATCCATTTAGTGTTGGATAACCAATACCCTATATATATGTAAACACATGCTCAATAGACACAACTCAATTTCTTTCTTTCAACTTGATACCAGAGCCTTAAAAAAAACCCTAGGACACACAGCAGCAACTACAACCGTCGGACCACCTTCTCCGGCCGCCGGCCGCCACTGTCGACTGCCGCCGGCCGTCGCCCACTCAGCCCCGCCGCTCCAGATCACACCAACACCCTCTCTAGGTCACGCCGACTTCTTCTCCACCCTCTTTCTCCCCATCCACCAGCGGCCACATCAAGCTAGGCCATCGGACGGCACCAGCAGGGGTCACCGACGCCTGTGCAACCGCCGATGATGCCCTAGGTGCTCTCCTTTCTGTCTGAAAGGACTGTCCAACCCTTCCTGTGTGGTGTAGTGGCTGTGTTGGCCATGTTCTAGGCCTCTCCAGGCCTCCAATCTCCGTCGTACGTGGATACGTCACATCCACGGCCTTGGTGAGCAGTCTGATTCACTCCTATTAATTTTTCAGACATTTTCCAGTATTTTTTCAGTTAAAGACTATGGCATCTCGTAACTCGTTTGTCAAAAATGTGAGCGATACATCTGAAAAGCTCTCGGGATGCAACTATATGTTGTGGTCCCAGAGTTTTGAGACATTTGTCCTAGTCCACAGAAAACTGAAGCACCTTACTCACCCTCCTCCCGATATCAAGTCAGAACAGTATGAAGATTGGCTTGCAGATGACGTCGCAGTTATTACATGGATGACAAATAGCATGGAACCCCAAGTTGCACGAGGCGTTATCCTATTGCGACCTGCCAAGAAGATCTCGGATACCTTACGTCTTACTTATGGTCATGGTTCTAAATGTCGATTTCGTGTCGGACTTCGCTAATTTGAAAAACAGACATGTGTCGGGAAAATATCGGTACGTCGGAATTGTCGGTGGAAACACAGTAAAAAAAAATTACATTTGTTCAGAAAATTTTCATTTCGATATCGTGTCGGAGTCGTATCGGTAAATTGAAAATAAGACACATGTCGGTGAAATTTCGGTGACACGCGTAGACATTTGGTGCCATGCTTATTGTCACGAGAAGAACATCTCTCGTGTTTGCGAGATCTATGAACAGATATTCACTCTTCGTCAGGGGATCAGTCTGTTCAGCAGCACTTCACTGCATTTCAAACCCTATTAGACGAGTTAGAGGTATATCAGCCACTGACAATGCATATCACCAGACTTCACCAGTACAGGGAGTAATTAGCTGTTGCAGCCTATCTTTCTGGTCTCAATCCGGAGATTAGCTCTCAGATTCGAGGTCAGGTTTTAGGAGCGGACAGTGTCCCAGACTTACAAACGACTTTCAGCAAGGTTCTCCGGATTTCTACAGCCTCGACTCATCCCGTGTTTGAACCATCTGCCATGACAACCACACGTGGACGTGGACGTAGCAATTCTCGAGGAGACGGTCCTGGACGAGGTGACACAGGTGGACGTCCACGGTGCTCACATTACAGTCGCCTGGGCATAAGGTCGAGAAATGTTGGGACATTATTGACAGATCACAGACAACTCATGTCACTACTGAGTCCTCCACTACCGCGGTTATTACTGAAGAGCAGACTTTCACCGTTTCACAGGCAGATTACGAGCGGCTCCAGCAGTTAAAAATCACAGACTATACTACCACGGCTACTCATGCGAGCTCTTCAGGTACTAGTGCCTTCCTTTCATCCACGGACTCTTCCTGGATCATTGATTCTGATGCCTCCTCCCACATGTCAGGTACACGTAGTCTGTTTACTCAATTGTCCCAGTTATCTACTTTTCGTACTGTGGCCATTGCTAATGGCCGAACCTATCCTGTGTCTGGGGAAGGAATGGTACATGCCTCTCCCCAATTACCACTTAAATAAGTCATTTTTATTCCAGATTTTCCTGTAAATTTACTTTCCATTAGCGCTATTACAAAACAATTAAACTGTTCAGTCACCTACTTTCCCTTTCTCACTGGAAGAACACTATAGATGAGGAGATAGCTGCCCTCACTAATCATGGTACGTGGGAGTTAGTGGCTAGAACTGCTGGGGCTAAAGTGGTCTCTTGTAAGTGGGTCTATATCATAAAATACAATGCAGATGGACACATTGATAGGTACAAAGCCAGACAAGTGGCTCGTGGCTTTACTCGAACGCAGGGGATTGATTATGAGGAGACTTTTTCTCCTGTTATTGCCTAAATTCTATCAGGGTTATCCTTTCTCTTGCTCTAAATCACTCCTGGGATCTTTACCAGTTGGATGTCAAGAATGCCTTTCTCTATAGTAATCTGACTGAGTCTGTTCTGATGGTGCAGCCTCCAGGGTATGCTGCTCAGGGGGACGATCGTGTGTGCAGACTCAAGAAAGCAATTTATGGCCTCAAACAAAGTCCCAAAACTTGATTTGAGAAGTTCAGTCAGGTTGTTCTTGCTGGGGGATTTCAGCGATGTACAGTAGACCACTCAGTTTTTCACAGGCACACAGATCATGGATGTGTTATCCTGACTGTTTATGTGGATGATATATTAGTGACAGGTAGTAATACACAGGATATTGAGAAAGTTAAAATCCATCTTTGTAATCACTTTGTGACGAAAGACATGGGGAAACCTCGTTACTTCCTTGAGATAGAGTTTACCTATGCACATGGCAAAATGACGCTGTCACAGAGGAAGTATGTACTGGATCTTCTACAGGAGATAGGTCTCTTGGGAAAAGAGCACCCTTATAAAACAGACACCAGCCTTCTGAGATAGTATTTCAGAGCTATTTGAGGATCCTAATCAGTACAGGAGGCTGATTGGAAAGCTTATCTACTTGACTGTGACATGACTAGACATTTCATATGCTGTCAGTCTGCTGAGTCAGTTCATGCATGAGCCTAGGAAAGTGCATTGGATGGATGCCCTTCGTGTTCTCTCTTATGTGAAAGGTGCTCCAAGAAAAGGTCTGGTTTGTAGGAATAATAGTCACATCAGGATTATGACATACCCAGATTCAGGATATGCAAGTGACAAAAGGGACAGAAAATCCACATCCGATTTCTACACATATGTAGGAGGAAATTTGGTCACATGACGTAGTAAAAAGCAGAATGCAGTATCAAGGTCCAGTGCAGAAGCAGAATATAGATCCATGGCCCAAACAACATGTGAAATGATGTGGATAAAGTCTTTAGTTGAAAATAAGATTCTTGTGAAGCCTAATAACTAATTATAAAGAATATATATACAACAATAAACGGATAAACGAATTAGGATCCATTTATCCAACACTCCCCCTCAAGCTGGAAGGTATATATCAAACATTCCCAACTTGATACAACAATTGTTAAATACTCCAACACTAAGACTCTTAGTAAAGATGTCGACAGTTTGGTCAAAAGACCGAATGTATGGCGTGCATACAAGCCCACGTTCCACCAACTCTCGAATATAATGACAATCGATCTCAATGTATTTAGTTCTCTCATGGAACGTATCATTGCTGCTGATGCAGATGACGGCCTGGTTGTCGCAGTGCATAACCATAGGAGTGGACACCTGAACACCTAACTCAGTCAGAAGGGATCGAAGCTACATCAACTCACTGGCAGCCTGGGACATGCTCTGTATTCTGCCTCTGCACTAGACTTAGATGTCACATTCTGCTTTTTACTTCTCTATGTCACCAAATTACCTCCAATATAGGTACAATATCCTGAGATTGACCTTCGATCACCTTAACTGCCTCCATAACTAGAATTTGTGTATGCCATAACATTGAGATGACCATTATCAGAGTACAGCAACCCTTTTCCCGGTTGCTTTTCAAGTAGAATAGCACACGTAAGGCACCATACCAGTGAACCTCCTTCGGTTCCTGCATAAACTGACTCAAGAGCCCAACAGCATAAGATATGTCTGACCTAGTAACAGTTAGGTAAATGAGCTTAATCGTCTGTACTGACTTGGATCACTATAACACACTGAGGACTCCCAAAAGGAAGGTTTAACCATAACAGGAGTGCGTTCTGGTTTACATCCTATGAGACCTGTTCCTTTCAACAAATCCAAAACATATTTTCTTTGGGAGAGAATCATCTTCTGTTTAGCATATCCAAACTCAATCCATAGAAAGTATCTGAGTCTGCCCATATCTCTGATATCAAAATGTCCTGAGAGCGCTGCTTTGACTGACTTGACTCCATCAACATCATCACCTGTCACTAGAATGCCATCGACGTACACAGCTAAAATAGTATAACCAAAAGGACCCTTTCGAATGAAAATAGAATTGTCAACGGCACATTTCTTGAACCCAAACATCACCATCACAAAACTAAGTTTGGCATACCAGGCACGAGGGCTTTGTTTCAAACCACAGAGAGCTTTCTGTAAGTGACACACGTGCTTCTCCCCTGGAGCAACATACCCAGGAGGTTGCTCCATGTAAACGACCTCCTCCAGATCACCATAGAGGAAGGCATTAAGGACATCCAGCTGAGAAATGGACCAACGCCGATTAACAACCAGGGACAGGAGAACGCAAATAGAGTGCAAGCGGGCCACCGAAGCAAAGGTTTCAGCATAGTCCAACCCGTGAGTTTACGTAAAACCACGAGCAACTAGGCGGGCTTTGTAGTGGTCAATGCTACCATCGGGGCGATGCTTGACAGTGAAGATCCACCGACACTCAACAACCGGAGTATCCGACGGGCGAGAAACCACCGTCCATGTCTGACAAGTAAGTAGTACCTGCATTTCAACATCCATCGCATGCTTCCAATGGGGAAGGGTAAGCGCCTCATAATAATCCTTAGGAATTGATTCAGAGGAAAGAAAAACGGCAAACCGCTTGTAAGATGGGGAAAGGGCAGCGTAGGAAACGGAGTGAGAAAGAGAGTGTTGGGTGGAGTCACGAGTACCTTTGCGAAGGCCGATGGGTAAATCAAGAGATGGATCTGTAGTCGAGCAAGGAGGGGCAATAACCGGGGGGGAGGTAGTGCAAGAGGACAACGTCGCTAATAGACCTGCAAAGGTGGAGGCGCCCGAGGAGGTGATTGCTCTACAAGTGGCACACAGCGAGGACCAGAAGAAGGAACTAGTGGAGGAAAGGGGTGGCCTCAATAGAAGGAGAGGGAGCGGAGGAGCCGGAGAAAAAGGGGGTATCCTCAAGAAAAACATCAGCAAAGACAAGATATCGATGAGACGAAAGATGAAAACACTGATACTTCTTTTGGATGCGAGGATACCCTAGAAAGACACAACAAAGGGAGCGGGGTGACAACTTATCAAGTCCAACAGTTAAATCCTTGACAAAGGCTGTACACCCAAAAACTTTGGGAGAAAAAAAGAACAGCTCTTGCCGAGGAGAAAGCCGTTGAACGGGAATAGCACCGCCTAAAGGAGCAGCAGGCATGCGGTTAATGAGAAAGGCCGCAGTCAAAACCGCATCGGACCAAAAAGACTTAGGAACATGCGTCTCAACCAACAGGGTGCGAGCGACATCGAAGATGTGTCGATGCTTTTGCTCAGCCACACCATTTTGTTGAGAAGTATGAGCGCATGTGGTCTGATGGATAGTGCCACGCTCAGAACATAAGGAGGCAACGGTAGATTGAACAAACTCAAGGACATTATCAGAACGAAACAATTTGGGAGTAGTGGCAAACTGAGTACGAATTTCATTAAAATAGCAAAAGATTACATCAAGAACATGTTGACGATTCTTTAACAAGTACACCCAGGAAATCCGAGAAAAATCGTCAACAAAGACAATATAGTAACGAAAACCACCAACAAAGGTAACCCGAGACGGGCCCCAAACATCACAATGAACTAAATCAAAAGTATGAGACACAGACGACAACTGACAACTAGGGTAAGTAGCACGAGACAGCTTACCCAGAATACAAGACTGACAGGTAAATGGGTGAAGAGACACAAACGGAAGGACTTCACGAAGCTGGTGCAAGGGAAAATGACCCAAACGGTGATGCCACAGCAAAGAGGAATCACCAGACGTCGTAAACGAGATCAATCCGCGAGTAACGCCATCCTGCACCAAGATGTAGACGCCCTAACCCTGCTCAAGGCCCAAGCCAATCCTCCTGTCCGTCTGCAAATCATGAAAGGTACAATGAAATGGGTAAAAAATGACAAAGCAATATAAGCGTTTCGTGATAGCACTGATAGATAAGAGATTAACAGGAAAATTAGAAATATACAACACTTTTTCCAGAAAAATATCCTTGGTGGGGGAAGTGGTCCCTTCCCCAGAAATAGCACAATTACGGCCATCAGCAAGGGCAACAAAATGAATATTTGCACAATGGGTGAGGCAATCAAAAAGAGAGTGGTTACCCTCCAGAAGGTCACCGAAAAGGTGATGTTCACGCATTTGAGAGAGAACGAAGGTCTCAAACGCATTAGCCCAATGATGATAGTTGGTCTCGTTGAGCTTCACTCCTGTCACAATGAGCTTGCCAACCCACGAGGAAGACGGCAGCTCCATGAGGGGACAAGAACGATGGGAAGCAAGGAGCAGACTGACGGGCACGGCCGACAGAGGAACATCCACGCCGCACACGGCAGGAGGGAGGGCGACGACGACGACGCGAAAGGCTGCACAGACGGCGTCGCAGGAAGAGGTTGCCGGCACGAGAGACGGCAGAGCAGAGCACAGGCGGAAGGAAGGACGCGCGGGGCCACGCTCAGGAAGAGGCGACCGTCAGGAGAGACGGCGGAGGCAGGGCACTGATGCGGAAGAAAAGGACGTGCGGGGGCACTCGCAGGAAAAAAAGGGGGCCGTCAGGAGAGACGGCAGAGACAAGCCACCGACGGAAGAAAGGGTAGGGAGGGTTAGGGTAAACCTAGCGCAGATACCAAGTTGAAAATATGACTAATTACAAAGAATATATATACAACAATAAATGGATTAGGGTCCATTTATCCAACATCTTTATTAGAGTAGCTTAGGTATAATGTCAACACACCTATGTCTATGAGGTGTGATAATCAAGCTGCTATTTTCATTGCAAACAATCACACCTTCCATGAACGAACAAAGCACATCGAGGTGGATTCTCACTTTGTAAGGGACATGGTCATGCAAGGAATCATCTCTACTCCTTATACTCCATCTTCAAATCAGCTGGCTGATATCTTCACAAAGGATCTAAGTGCTGAGGTATTTGAATCTTTATGTAACAAACTGGAAATGATTAATATGTATGCTCCAGCTTGAGGGGGAGTTTTAGAGTATGTAATGTAGCTTATATAGTCTTAGTGGGTAATTAAATATCCATTTAGTGTTGGATAACCAATACCCTATATATATCTAAACACATGTTCAATAGACACAACTCAATTTCTTTCTCTCAACTAATGACAATGAAGATTTACCTTTATATTTTTCACAAATAATAAGAAAAATTATACACATTTAATGAAACAAATCACCAATATTTGGTTATCAAATATCCTGATATGAGTAAATTTAATATATTACAAAGTATGACATTTCCTATTTTATCTATATAGTAAAAGATCTAATAATTATTCCAGTCTCTTCAATTACTTGTGAACAAGTTTTTTTTAGCATAAACAACAATATTCTAATTGAAAGACGATCAAAATTGAAAGTTGATATTTTAGAAGCTCTAATATTTGTAAAGGATTAGGAACTTACATGACATCATTACCAACAAAATCAAAAAGATTGAATTAATGAGGTTAATAACATAAGTATTGGTGGAACATATTAAATATTTGTATTTTTTCCTTTGAATATGTATTGTTTTCTTTGAAGATGCACTTTTTTAAGTAACATTTATAATACATTTTTATTTTATGATGTAAAACATGTTTGATGTATTTTTAATTTTGACTAAATTTAAAGTTTAAATAATAAAAAATTATTTTTAACTTTTATTATATTATTTAAAGCCTCTTTTCTTATAAGATTAAACTTTGAATATGTTAGGCCACTATTACATGTATTGTATGAACACAAAAATGAGGTACAAAAAAAAAAACATGAACACAAGGCACAATTTGGGCTAGGCCTTCCTACAACCGGCACGGTTTAGGGATTGGGCCGTTGCCAACCATGTCCTATTTTCGTGTGACACTGTCCAATTGACACTTATAAAAGTGCCACTTTCTCCTTACTTTGACATTGACTCGTTGTTCACCAAAAGTTAGACGACACCACCCCTTCTCCTCCCAAGGGTTGCATCATCTTCTATAAGGTTGCCCTGGAGAACAGCCTTTGTTTCCTAATCCTCCTGAGTGTTCTTACCTTGTTATCAGTACTCCATACTATACTAACAGATGAGTCAATCCACAAGGACAGGAAAGTCAAAAAGGCAATCTCTCCTTGTTAAAATAAAGGATTGCACTATAATTGCTGTTTGACTAAATATAAGGTCTGTCAGGCATTAGTGGAATTCATGGGGGAAACATGGAATAAACACAGAGATTTGGTAAAAGCTTCAAATTTTAATTTGAAACTAAGTCAAAGAAAAGTAAGGAGCAAAGACATCTAGGACTATTTAGATTCACTACATAAGAATCTTTGATTTAAACATCATGCACTTTTGATGAACTCGTTGTCATTTTTGTAGAAGTTAACATCAATGGAAACATGGTAAAAACACGAAACTTTACTAAGAGTTTTAAATTTTAATTTAAAACTCTAAGTTCAACTAAAGTAAGGAATAAAACACGTCTAGGACTATTTAAATTCACTACATAAATATTTTTTATTTAAAAACCATACTCTTTTGATGAGCTTATTATCATTTTTGCACAAAACCTTCTACAGTTTTTTTTTGAAATGAGAATTAGTCAATGGATCTGATAGATTTAATTCTATATATCAAAATATAACTCATTAACATGATTAAGCGTTGAAATTAGAGAATATTAAGGTTTATAGAACATCTATGAAGTTGTAAAACAGACTTCCTTTTTTTGGTTTCCACCAACATGGACCAAATTAAAGGATACACAAGCAGACATGGCAGATATTCTTACAACATTGGCCAATGTAGCTCCTACATGAGACAAGTTCCCAAAATTCACATAAATACCATTTCAAGAATATGGAAAATCAACACATGTTGAAGACATTTCACCGACATGGTTTGACATTCAAAACTATCATTGTGGATCCCATCGCACATGGGGTAGAGCACAAAAAAAAATGCATTTTAGCGCCTCCCACACAATCTCCTATCTACAAGGTATTGCGTGTCTTAAAATAAAGATGCATAAATTGTGAGTCATATAATGGTCACCTAAATTTTATGAGGTTCATTTTTGTTTTTCAAACAACAACAGTACATAACACTAATTGTTGTGGAGTTGCCAATGCACCAAATGGAAAGCAATTTCATTTCACCTTATTCGATATTGTGATGAAAAGAAGTGATCCATAACAAAATAAAAATTATAACTAGACTATAATTCGTCATGCTATTAAGAAAACTATACTTTATTAACATGACATTTAAAATGCAAGGAGCTAGAGTAGAAACTCTAATAAATAAACAAATGTTGAAGAAAAGAAATCAAATCAGCCACTGAATCACATAGAAAAATGGCAAAAGAAAAATAATAGGTGTTTTATTCATATCATATATGGTACACTATATAGGTGTTCTATAAAAATATAAAAAATATTTTATTGATAGAAAAATATCATCTTTGTCATCATTGACATATACAGTGATTTTCAGATTCTTTTCTCTTCAAGTGAAAAAAGCACTAGGGTTCAAAGGAATCAATATCTCTAGGCCAGAACTCATATATTGTTTTTTTTTAGCAGTCAAAGAAAAAGATTTTATTAAAATTTGGAATAAAACAGTCACAGAAATACAGGAAACAAAACAGAAAGAAAAGGCCTACAAGCATAAACCACACAAAGCAAAAGAGAACATAAGAAAAACAACAAGAGGAAACTCGTCAATCAGCAACCACCAATTCCAACCACGCGATAACCACTGCATATGTGTCCACCACACACAGAGTGTGATGACCATTCAACCGATCTTTGGCATAACAACTTCTTCCATTTACTTCGATCTTCACTAATCCCTTAAAAGGTCCTTTTATTTCTTTCTAGCCAGTGAAACCACTAACTAGCACGTGGCAACATCCTCCATATTGCCCACTTCCTGCCTCCCACTCCTTGCTTACTTAACCACAAATCCCAAAAGGCTTCAATATCAATCTGGTCACTTGCATTCACACCAATGACATTCCTCAACCAACCTTTCACTAAAGAGCATCCAAAAAGAAGATGCCACCAATCTTCCTCATCAATATGGCAATAGCAACATCTACTTGCCAGATCAAGTCCACGCCATTTCAAAGCCATTTCTGTAAGTAAGCCACCATGGGAGATCTGACATGTGGAGAATTGAATCTTCGAGGGTAAGTGTCCATTCCAAATGTGCTTGGAATACCTTAACCACACCCCGCCACCTGCAATAACCTGATACAGAGATTTAACTAAGAAAGTACCATTCTTCCCCCACCTCCACGTGATTGCATATGGATTGGGATTTGGGAAAAATGCTAGAGGAACCATGGGAAATTTCAGCATCTCCCTTCTGAATCGAACATCCCAAACCTTCCCTGCCTGGAAACACTCAAAGTACCCATGTATCCACGCAGAAGGAAAGGCTGCAACATGAAAAAAAGAAGGAAAAGAAAATTTAAGTGCACTCACTCCTACCCATCTGTCCTCCCAAAATCTTAACCCACCCACCACTACCAACTTTCATCTCCATGCCACCTCTCATTAACTCCTCAGCCTCTAAAACACCCCTCCAAACCTAAGACAGTCGACCCACATGATCCCACACCAAGCATAAAAACTTGCCACAATTCCACTGCCCAAGAATAACACGCTCACACAAAATAAAGCCCAATTCAACCCCTTGACCCAACCTCCATATCCACTTCCCCAGTAAAGCTAAATTGAAAGAACGAAAGACTCAAAGACCAATTCCCCCTTCTTTTCGAGAGTGACACGCCTTGCACCGTGCAACCATATAAAACCCTACTGGAGCTTTCTTTCCCCCTTTCCACAAAAATTGGCTCATTATCTTTTCCAGTTCACTAGCAACAATTACTGGTATGTGAAACATTGATAGAAAATAGGTAGGCAAATTTTCAAGAAGAGTTGAATGTTGAAATTAAAGTGACCTTCCCTCCAAAAGATAAAAACTTGCCCGCCCAACCCAATAGCCTCTTCTCAAACCTTTAAACCATTGGATTCTAATCACAAACTTGTAGTCTGTTACCAACAAAGGAAGTCCAAGATATTTACATGGAAAGGATTCTACTTTACAACCCAAAAAGGTCGCCTTATCCACCACCATTTGTTCTCCAGCATAGACACCAATCATAGTCAACCTGTGGAAAATAACCTTTAACCCAGTGATCATGCCAAACAAACCCAAAACAAAAGTCAAATTTACCACTTGCTGACGAAAAGCACCACAGAATACCAAAGTATCATTTGCATACTGAAGATATGGAACTCATCGTAACCCTCCATAAGGGGAAAATCCTTGAATTAAGCCATTGGCCTCAGCATTGATGCACAACTGCCCAAATACTTTTGCAACCAAGAAAAAGAGCACAAGGGACAGGTGATCTCCCTGCCGGAGTCCACACTCGGAAGAGAAGAAACTTTTGGAAAACCATTCACTAGCACAGAAAATCGAGCCGAGCTAACACAATACCCAATCCAGACCCTCCATTCCCTTCCAAAGCCCATGCAACACATCACTTCCTTGAGACAGCTCCAATTAACACTGTCATACGCGTTTTCCATAACTAATTTTCACACCAAGTCAGGTATTTTCTGCCTCAATCTAGCCTCTATGCATTCATGTGCCACCAAAAACCCATCCAAAATATGTCGTCCTAGAACAAAAGCCGATTGGAAGCCATCAAAGAGTTTAGACATTAAGGGCTTAAGATGTTCGGCAATGCATTTGACCACAATCTTATATACTCCATTGAGTAAGCTAATCGGTTGAAAATCACTGATATCAATAGCACCAGATTTCTTACGAATTATTGAATTGGGTCAAAAAAGTAGCATTTGCATTACCAATATCGGCCCCCCCCCCCCAACCATCTGAGAAGAAGTCATTCACCATAGCCATAATCACACCTTTAAGCAACATCCAAAATCTATGAAAGACTAGAATAGGGAAGCCATCTAGACCTGGACCTGGAGCCTTGTCACTGTCATAATGAAAATTGCTCTCATAACCTTGTCTTCTGTAAATTGTCTCTCCAGAGGCATCATCCTTAGAGATCCTATTGAAATACAATCCACCCAAACTTTGATTCAATTGCAATTGCAGTTTGGCTTTGAGATGTTATGAGAAAAAACTTACCAACCCAGATCTAATATCTTCCTTTTCACTTAGCAATATCCCATCAACAATTAACGGCCCCAAATAATTCACTTTTTTCCTCCCATTTGCCACCTTATGAAAAAAAAATTGTATTGCGGTCACCAGCCTTTAACCATAAAGCCCTTGAACGCTGCCACCATGCAATTTCCTCTCTTTTGTTCCAGACTGCCAATTATTTTTTTAAGAGACTCCCTAACCTCAACGTCATAAGTTGACCATGACACTACAGTAGATCTTCCTTCGCATCCAATTCATCAATCTTGCTATGTAATACTTTGGAAGCTTTGCCAATCTAACCTACATCTTCAGCAGACCACTTTTCCACCTTTTCTTTTATCCATTTCAGTTTTGCACAAAACCTTCTTATTAGCCCCCACCCTCTGCCAAAATCTGTGATGCCCCGTGCCCTACTTCCTGCCACTAGCCCCTGAAAAGTCCACCAAAGCTATCTACATCAAACCACATGGACTCAAATTTAAAAGGTCTAGGGCACCAGTCAACCTTATCCTCAGAACAAAACAAAAGGAGTTTGTTATAACGAAGTAATTCTTGAAACACAATGAACTTTTCAAGCAGACCATTGGTCATCCCACTCAGTTGTCATAAAAACTCTATCAAGTTCAGCAAGATAATGATTCACACGAAAATTTGACCAAGTAAACTGACATGGCAACCTGCCACTGGCAGCTCAACCTATTCCAACTCATTGGTGACATCATTGAATTCCATCATCCAGGCTGCCATTCTGCTGCTATTACCAGACCTGTCATCTGTGAACCGAATCACATTAAAGTCTCCTCCAATCATAAGCTTCCCAGTCCAACCTGACTCAAATTTCTGAAATCAATCGTCTAAGCATGCCTCCACACTTGTTCACATGGGCCATAAACATTCAGAACACCCCATTCCATATTATCATGTCGACTACAGAGCTACAAACAAGACAAAAGTGAGTAACTGGCCTATCCAATTCTATTTCCCAAAAAGTGTGCTTGTTATGGCCTATGCAAATACCTAGAATCGAGCCTACCCTTTGGGACTGCTGCAGACAACTTTTTCCTTTTCTCACCATGAGAATTACCATCTTGATTCAAAAGTCACATTGTTGCTCTGGGGAAGTTGTAATAATCATACTTCCATATCATTAGTCTTCCTCCTCATGATCTCATAAAAAAAATCCTTAAGGGTGTCAATGTACATAGCAACAAAGATATTACAAGAACCAATTTCATAATTGGTAAAGCTAAAAGATATTGTTAACCACTATACTAAAACCAATTGGTGATGGTGAGTCAACAAGTGTATTTTTATTCAACAAACACCCACCCCCCACGGGCGGGGGGGGGGGGGGGGGGGGGGG